>JBBPOK010000031.1:0-117038 GCA_038091415.1 Leccinum variicolor | reverse complement strand
TTTTCACGCGCGATCTTCCTGTCTGCCGATGAACTATATGGTCGCAACGCGCAGTACGAACAGGATCCACCGCGATGGTATTTGAGGGACTCTCGCCTACTTGGCGTTTTCTCTGCAGGCTCGAGAAAAGCACAGCGGGTCGCTGAGAATGTTGTATATTACCAAAGGGAGTTCACGCCGGTATCCCCCCCAGGTAAGTATCAACATTCACTCGTTTTTTCGCATTCGGACATTATATTTATGCTGCGTTCACTAGTATGAGCGACTGCCGTAGAACCTACTACCACGCACTGTTGGTATCTACAACTGGAGCCCACCGCGAGGGATCCTTCAGGCTACTTGTGAATTACACCGAGTCCCACGTACGCCACTTTTTTTTCGTCAACTCCGTTTCGATTTCATTTCGTTTTGTCGCCTCGTTTTTCTCTGCACACCGTACCCCGTTTGTCCCACACATTCCATTTTATTTTATTTCAACAGCATGTTCGACGTCTGTTATAAGAGCCAGGACTCCCGCTTCCGCTTCTTCGTGAGCTGTATTCATCCCTGCGGCTTGAGCGATATGGCGACCGAGACCGTCGAGCGTAAGGGCGTGAACGCCTTGGGTAATCCCGACCATACCGCTCGTATGAACGAAAGCGGTGCCTCCTATGACTCTCATCCACCGGAGTAAGACTTCGTGAGCGTGTATGTCTGTGAGCACGACGGTCGCTGTCCTCGTCCCTTTCCTTGCGCTTCCTTTCCTTCTTCTTGTGTTTTTTTTTTTTTTTTTTCCTTTTCCTTGCTTTTCTTGGGCTTGATACCATTTCGCTCCTGCATTTCACGAACTTGAAGGCGAAGAGGATTGAACATGAGCGCCTTGTAAGCCGCTTGCTCCTGTTGGTTCATGGCCAACAACGGATCCTCGCGGATTTTGCTGGCGATGTCTCTGGCTGTGTTGGCGTTCTGGACGGCGATGAAACTCTTGTGCGAAGCGCCCAGCTGGAAGATGGCTCAGAAACGAAGCAACGACCAGAGACGGAGCGTACATTTGCATTTTCATCCGCAGTCAAAATCTTGTCCACTCGCTTCTTTCCCAGAAAGTAATCCTAATCAATCCCGACTAACGACCAGCGACGTCCCTCCACAACTGCGCTCCACGGCAACGGCAACCATTCCAGCCTCTCTTCCAAATCGATTTCGGAGCAACGCCCAAGTTTGCTCAAAATAGTATCTACCGTCCCAGCACCACCTCTTGTCTCTCTTACCCCCGTCGTCTTCGAGGCACCATCGTTTGGCCACGATCCAGACCGCTCGCCCTCTCGCGGTGCCCAATTTACCCCATTTTACGAGGGTCCGGATGGCGCAGTCGGAACGTCCATCCCTGGGTTTCCAATCCAAGATGACGCTCGCAGCATACGCACCTCTGCTTCTCTCAACAGATCTGCTTCCGTTTCAAAGGTGATTCGCAGAATACGCGGAGAAGGCATGTACAAGACCAACATCGTCTTTGGTTTTCCCTGATCACATTTCACAAGCTTGTCCCGGGATTATTGGATGGACGACGAGAACGCAAAGGAACGTCACGACTGCAAGAGTGTCTTTACCACCTGGCGAAGAAAACACCATTGTCGGATATGTGGCAAGTCCTAAATATCGCTTGTATGCTTCTTCTTTTTTGATAAGAAACGATTTCCAGGGTCAAATACTCTGCTCCCGCTGTGCCTCCAATATTATCAAAGGATCCCGGTTCAGCCACGACGGTATGGTGCGGGTGTGCAACCTTTGCCTCGATAAACTTGCAAAGGTAGACGAAGATGAGGATGATGACCGTCGTTCTGTCGTTTCGTCGACCACGTCGCCTTTCCCTGCTCGCCAACTCCTGTTCATGACTCCACCGCTCCGTTCCGGAGAACCCTCACAGAGGACGAGAAGGACCCCGCAACGCTTGGTCAGCAACAAAACCAAGCATACACGCCGCCTACTACTGCCCCTCGTGCAAAGACACCGGTCAATTTTCCAACACCGTTCCAGTCAGTACAGACCAGTCGCTATGAGCACGATCCAGTTCCCTTTGAGCTCCCCGGAGCATTTTCCTGGGCCAGACAGTCCCGTGACATATGGGCCGATGAGATCCAGATTCAATAGCTTTGGAAATCTCGATAGCACGACCCCTTTCATTCGGAGCAGGGTGCAGATTCGTTTGGACAACTTCCCCTCTCTTGAGGGGTGGCGGACGAGACGTGATTCCACCACGTAAGTCAACCTTTTGAACGTTCTTGAACTCTTCGCTAAGACCTCCCGTATTCTTAGATACGCTCAGGAGCTCAACCTCATCTCCATGTTCCACCTCCGCATCATGCTCCGTCAAATGATCGCCACAGAGAACATTCCCAACGTCAGAGAATGGGAGGAAACATTACTCAAAATCTCCCTCCACATTGCCCGTGACCTCACTTTCACTGCTACCATGAAGGCAAGGATATGGACGTCCGCCGATATGTCAAGATCAAGAAGATCCCTGGAGGCAGTCTCTCAGATTCGGAATACGTCGACGGAGCTGTCATCACAAAGAACGTGGCGCATACACAGATGTTGAGGTTTCAACGGAACCCGCGTGTCATGCTGTCACTTTTCCAATCGAATTTTATCGCGTGGAGAGCCAATATGTCTACTTTGGCCAAATCCTTCGCCAGGAGAAGGAGTATCTCGGAAACCTGGTCAGTCGAATCGCAATGCCGAGGCCTCACGTCGTCATGGTCGAGAAGAGCGTATCAAGGATCGCGTTGGAAGCGCTTGCTGAACACCATATAGCCGTCGCTCGCGCTGTGAAGCCTTCTGCTGTTTCGTTTGTGGCTCGTATGACACAGGCAGACGTGTTCTCTTCCATAGACAAACTTGCTCTCGAGCCGCGTTTAGGTCATTGTGGGCGGTTCCGCGTTCAAACATTCGATCATGATCTTATCCCAGGGCAACGTAAAACGTACATGCGTTTCATTATGATGTGTGAGATTATAGCTGCTTGCAAACACTGGCAGCTGAGATTGTTTGAGCAAACGGTCATCGTGACGAAGATGCATACAGGTTTCGCAATGGTATAAAATTATTCATATGAAGGACAACTAGCTCCGGGTATCCCGCGTTTGGCACTTACTGGCACAATCTCTACTACTAGGATATTTTTGGTGATTGACAAAGGTTCAGGGCGATGTATGCGCTTAAATACGAGTTATAAGACCTGTTGGCATGCTGCACTTCAAGGATTATGCTCATTTTCGCGTTTACAATTCAGGTCTATTACATTGTCAAAAAAACTCAAGTTTCAGTTATACAGGCAGCTCGGGAGCGGGATGAAGGTTTGAGCAGAATTCCTAAGGATAACACTGCTCGCAACTGGTTAATGTAGTCGGTCTCTATATTTCCAGCAGGTGCGTTACATCGTCCAGTAGCACCGCGAGCAATCTATGTATGCCTGGATCTCGTTCAAGTTGCTAGAATATTTCTTGCAAATATTCTGTGACGTCACTTCCTGTGACATTGAGAATGCACTATTCGGATATTCCCCTATTATTTTACAATAAATCTAGTATTCCATCATGTCCGAAGAGTGCATAGAAAAGACGATAGATGGGATTCCACTTCAGTTCCTTCTCTACCACTTCCCTATGCAAGCTCCCGCCATCCCAGCTGTCGCCGTCAATCTCCTCGACTGGTGCAACACGGTCCTGCACTCTCAGGCTGGATACGTTGTCACGGAGCTCACCTGTTTTAAAACCACCTCTCCGTTTCAACATCAATATATCCGCATCATCATCCAACTTCCCCCTGGTCAGCAGGGACCCATCGATCCGATTGCCGTTCGGATCGAACGCAACATCCGTGGTAATGGAGTGCGTGGTTGGATCGGCCTCTACGGCTCAGCACACGACACAGCCACCGTCCTCGACGCACTTCCTCCACCAGAAGACCATCGTCTTCACCATCTCCGGTGGGAGGTGGCTGCAGCCCCTCCACTGCGTGACGTTCTCCACGTCATCAAGAATGTCAAGCACGACTTACCTCGTTACTGCATCGCAAAAACGTCGTGTTATGCCTTTTCACGCGCGATCTTCCTGTCTGCCGATGAACTATATGGTCGCAACGCGCAGTACGAACAGGATCCACCGCGATGGTATTTGAGGGACTCTCGCCTACTTGGCGTTTTCTCTGCAGGCTCGAGAAGAGCACAGCGGGTCGCTGAGAATGTTGTATATTACCACAGGGAGTACACGGCATCCCCCCCAGGTAAGTATCAACATTCACTCGTTTTTTCGCATTCTGACATCATATTCATGCTGTGTTCACTACATCAGGAAAAAAGGTTCGTGCCTGTAGCACAGCACAGCTACATAGCACTATGTAGTCACGGCTTATAAATCACCTTCTACAGTAGACGACTGTAGCATACTGTAGCACGATCCAATAAAGTACATTTTATATTGACTACTGTAGCGCCATCCAATATAAGCACTGCTATATAGAACTATGTAGTCCAGTCTTGTACAACCAAACACGCAAAGTAAAACAATGAGAGCGGCACTCGCTCGGTATGAAGAGACGGCCGGGGCGGATGTGCACACGCATGTCCGCGTGGACACGGCAAGTAGCGGGCAAGGTGGTGCGAGCCCGAGTGAGAGAGGGCGGAGGTGGCCGAGCGCCGACTTCATTCTATCCATGTCAACGCTCGCGGAATCACTCATCTGACTTCCGCGAGGCGGAGGTGGCCCCTTCACATCACCATCATCATCCTCAAGTTTCTTGCGAGAGATGGGGGTGTGGAAATAAATGCGGATACGGGAAGGCGGCAGCGGAGGGCAGGAAAAGCAGGGGCGGCGGGCGCGCATTTCCGTGTGGACGCGGTGTGTGGCCAGCAAGGTGAGGGGGGCAGACAAACGGTGAGCCCGAGTGCCAAGAGAGGGCGGAGGTGGACAC
Source organism: Leccinum variicolor (assembly GCA_038091415.1). Classification (NCBI taxonomy): domain Eukaryota; kingdom Fungi; phylum Basidiomycota; class Agaricomycetes; order Boletales; family Boletaceae; genus Leccinum; species Leccinum variicolor. Next base: position 112,088 of record JBBPOK010000031.1, on the reverse strand, counting down.
GCGGGTACATTTGCGTGTGCATGCGACAGGCGTGCGGGAAGGGCAGGCATGGGCAGGCGTGGCACGTTGTTGTCGCTGTCGTCGATGCGTCGGCGTCATCACGTCGTTGTCGTCGTTGTCGGTGTGCGTGTCGCCGGTCGGCGTCATGCCGTCGTTACATCGTCGTTGTAGTCGGCACTCATCGCATCGGCGTCGTTGTCGACACTGTCGCTACGTTGCCGTGACAAGTCGTCGACGACACCGTTGTCGCTGTCTGACGAGTTGTCGTCGCGTCGGAGGAGCCTCAGGGTGAGGGTGAGGAGGAAGACGAGGACGGGGTGTACTCACCGTCGTTGTCATTGTCGCGTCGTCCGGGCCATCTGAGTCGCCTCCCAATTCCCTCGTCCTCGTCCTCGTTCTCGCGTCGTCGCCCTCATTGTCCGTCTCCGTCGTCGCGTCGTCACCTCGTCGTGTTTGACGCAGTCCGTTGACAGCGTGGACGAGGTCTGGCAGGGTGGTGTGGGTGAGAGAGAGAAAGAGGGAGGGAGAGGTACGCGCCTCGTCGCACCTCATCGCATCTTCCGAGTCGTCGTCGTGTCGTTGCGTCGATGTCTTCGACGACGTCTGGTGGAGGGTGACGGAGGGAAAGAGAGAGGGAGGGACGTACTGCGCGTGGCGACGTCGTGTTGTCGTTGACGTTGTGGGTGTGGGGCGTGTGTCGTGTGTCATTTCGACGTCGCGTCGTCGTCGAAGTTGTGGGTGAGGCCTTGAGGGATGTGTCTGGTGGAGGGTGATGAGGGAAAGAGAGAAGGGAGGGACGTACTGAGCGTGGCATTGGGCAACGGTGATGGTGTCCGGGGTGCGTTGTGAGAGGTCGAGCGGGCAAAATGTGTACATTGCTTAAGGCAAAAAAAGGTCGGCCCTAAACATGTGGCGCGAGAGTGGTTTGAACCTCCGCACATTTCACAACTTACAATTTTCCTAGACTACCGCCTCGACAAGTATTTTCCTCAATTGGTGGGTGCTATTTTACCCTTGCGCGTACGTTCATGGTCACCGAGTGAAGCACATGGTGAGCCCTGTGTCATTGAACCAAACTAATGATGTTAGTGACGCAGTTTTGTAGACACGAATTTTCAGACCATGCGAAACAGATGAATTGAGACCCTCCCGTGCGTACGACCGTCGACAACGATGACGCATCCGGGTCCCTCCCTGTCCCTTTCCTGTGTATGTGCTGAATGCGCCGTCTTGGGGTCCAACGGAGATGACGTGATGACAATGACGTGTCCCCGACCTCGTCCTCGACCCATCCGTGACCCTTTCTAGCCCTAGTACACCCTCCTGCGCAAAGATGGAACGTGTCGTCTCGGCATCCAACAAGGATGCCTTTACTGAACATCAATGAATTTGAGCAGTCGGAGCCGGATGTAGATGTGGTAGAGGAGAGGATGGTGTCAGCGAAGAAAACCTGGATGGAGTACTAGATGAGGTTCAGTATATGGAAGATGAGGTCGGGTATGGGGGAGATGAGATCGAGGATGAGGGAGACGATCAGGGTGAGTATGAGTAGTCAGGTCACGGACTCACGGTGCAGGTTTTATTGGTCGGAGGTTTTGTTGGCTCGAGTTAGAGGGGTTTTGTTGCTCGGAGCCGGTTGTTTGTTGGTTGGAGCGGTTCAGCGGTTAGTCGGCGGCGACTCGGCGCAGGTTTGATTGTTCGAGTTGGCGTTGGAGGTTTGCTTGACCGGAGCGGGTTTGTTTCATTGGAGCGGGTTTATTTGGTGATACGCTATAGCTACTACTGCTACAAGGTACTACATTGTTCTATATAGCTCCCAGACAATAAAAGCACAGTGCTACAGCATACTATCACTGTCTACCAGAAGCTATATAGCTTATATCGTAAAAAACTTTCTATGCTACAATGTGCTACGCGAAGCTATATAGCTTCTATTGGACGGTAAAATGGAGTGCTACATGGTGCTATATTGCAATAAAAGTTGCTATATAATTGGGGGAAGCCTACAGCGCCTACCAGAACTACAGGTACTATATAGAGCTATATAGCATTTGACTTTTTGCAGATGTAGTATAAGCCTGCTACAGACTCGGAGGCCAGGCACTCACATCCTCCGCTGGTCCCACTCCCATCATCCCGCCCCCACTCGACCCCACTCTGTTCCGTATGTTCGACCAGTCCAGTCTGTTTACACATCCTTTGACCGCCTTAGAGCCTACTTTTGCGTTTCTACGACTGCCACATATTTTTTTCGTCAACCTTCGTCGTCTCCGTTTCGATTTCATTTCGTTTTGCCGCCTCGTTTTTCTCTGCACACCGTACCCCGTTTGTCCCACACATTCCATTTTGTTTTATTTCAACAGCATGTTCGACGTCTGTTATAAGAACCAGGACTTCCGCTTCCGCTTCTTCGTGAGCTGTATTCATCCCTGCGGCTTGAGTGATATGGCGACCGAGATTGACGAGCATAAGGGCTAGGTGATCGCCTTGGGTAATCCCGACCATACCGCTCGTATGAACGAAAGCGGTGCCTCCTATGACTCTCATCCACCGGAGTAAGACTTCGTGAGCGTGCTACTTTGATTACATGGCGTCTGCTGTTAGCGGAAACGTACGTTGTTTGCTGGCCGCAGGCATGATTTATTTGACATTGTGAATAGCGCCCGACGTTACTGGCTAAAGTCTTCGGTTGCTATAAGCTAACGTTCAAGCAAACCAAGGACAATGGATCGGGCAAGGCTAAAGTGACTTATATGAATTTGTTTGTCATGGAGAACTTGTTTTACAACCGTTGATTTGCCAAGGTATGAGGATATTGATATTCCATATGGTAGACTGTTCAGGGTTGGTTGATTGTGCTGGACAGATCTATGACCTCAAAGGCTCCACACTGGCAAGGAACCGACATGTACAATCCACGGGAAGGGAGAACGAAGTTTTGTTGGATGAGAACCTTGTTAAAAGTGAGCAATGAGTTGTTCCTGTTAACGAGAAGCCCTATTGACCTTTTGCAAAGCTGCCTACCTCACACCTTTCTATATCAAAGAACACTCGAAGAGAATTCTGCGTGGCGCGTTGTACAACGACAGCAAGTTTCTATCGGATATCAACGTCATGGACTACTCGTTCGTCGTTGGTGTTGATCATAACGAAACACACGAGCTTGTAGTTGGCATCGTTGGTAAGCTTATACTGAGCTTGTATTGTCCAAGACGTGCTCATGCTATTTCGTTAGACTATGTATATCCGCACCTACACATGGGACAAGAAGAGTTGGGTGAAAGAGTCTGCGTTTCTGGGTGGAGGTGGCAAGGGCGAGCCGACGATAGTTGGTCTGAAACACCACAGGAAGCGTTTTATCACCCTGAGTGCGATGGAAAGGTACTTCCCATTGGTAAGTTCTTTATAGACTGTTTCGTCATTGGATGGCCGTATTGAATGTCGTGTGGTGACAGGTTCCAGATCGCTGGATGAAACAAAAGGACACACCAGAAGAAGATCCCAACAGTCTGGCCGGATTGGTGATGGGCCCGACTGTTCCGCTTGATTTGATTGGTACATTTTGCTATGTTCGCATTTCTGATTCCTTGCATTTTTAAACACGACATACCCCATGCATCATGATGTCCAATAGTATATTCATGTAACAAAATGTCTTCACGGTTTTTGACAAGATCTATTATGTACTACCGTTGTGGCGTAATAGTATCCTAATTGGCATCTGACTGAACTTCGACCCCTTGAGCCACACGACCACGATGGATGACGATGATGCCGAGTACATGCAAGGCAGCGAAGACGAGGTACTGTATTTTATTTCAACCTTGAACTGGCCGTGATCATGGCCGCTGTGTCCATACTGACGCTACTTCCAACTTCACATACGACAGGACTATGGCTTCGACTACTCTGATAACGACGACGCTACCGAGTCGGGGAGCGCAGATGTCGAGAACATGTACTACACCGCAAAGTGTGCGTCCCACTGTAGTCTTCTCTTCCTGCCTGCCTGTATTCCAAACTCACCGTTCTCTTCTATAAAAAAAACAGCCAAGAAAGAGGATGATCCAGAGCAGGCATTGAAGGAGTTCAAGACTATCATCGATCAAGAGACGGAAAAGGGCGACTGGTGAGTCTCGTCTCGTCTCTTTCCCCGTGCGTGCGTGCGTGCGAGCGAGCGCTGACGAGTCAAACGACGAACAGGGGCTTCAAGGCACTGAAGCAATCCACGAAGCTGCTCTTTCTGACCCTTCACCGCCCCGCAGACGCGCTGGCGACGTACACTCGACTTCTGACGTACACGAAATCGGCCGTCACGCGCAACTATTCCGAGAAGACGATCAACGGGATCTTGGATTACGTCGGCGGTGGCAAGGGAGGGGTCGTCGAGGTGGACGTCCTCGAGCGGTATTATGCGGCGACGAACGAGGCTTTGGAGGAGGCCAAGAACGAGGTGAGCTTTTCTTCTGGCTGGGTGTTGGCGGGGAGGGGATCCTACTAGCCCGGTGTGCACGTGCTGGGGGGACGATGGGCGCTGATGACGGCGATGACACACAGAGACTTTCGGTGAAGACGAATCTGAAACTTGCCAAGCTCTGGTTGGATAGGAAAGAGTACGGTCGACTCCAAAAGGTACCGCACGTCGCGTGTATGCTACGGATTCGTGTAACGCGGACATTTTCAGATCATTCGTGAACTGCATGCGACGACGAGAGCTGCGATGGACAGCGAGGACCAGTCACAACGGGGAACTCAGCTGTTGGAGATATACGCGCTAGAGATACAAATGCACAACGAGATGCGAAACGTCAAGAAACTCAAGGTATGTATCGTATGCTCCTTTTTTTCCCGCGTCATGATGGACGACGTCAACCAGGAAATCTATAATGCCTCGAATAATGTCCGGTCCGCGATCCCCCACCCACGTATCATGGGGGTCATCAAAGAATGCGGAGGAAAAATGTGGATGGGCGAACGCCAATGGTCTCTCGCGTCCTCTGACTTTTTCGAGTCTTTCCGAAATTATGACGAAGCCGGGTCCCCGCAGCGCATTCAAGTGCTCAAGTATCTCGTACTCGCCAACATGCTGACCGGGAGCGAAGTAAACCCGTTTGATTCGCAAGAGACGAAACCGTACAAGTCCGACCCACAAATCAAAGCAATGACAGACCTGGTGGACGCATATCAAAGAAGAGAAGTACATTTAGCCGAGAAGATTTTGAAAGGTTAGCTGGACAGACTGGTCCGACGCGAGAGCGGTTGTGCTAACGAGTGACGACATAGACAATCGGTCGACAATCATGGACGACGTATTTATTAGATCGTATATCGGTGAATTCTTGAGGAGTCTACGCACGTCGTACCTCATCGATCTCATCAAGCCATATACGCGTCTGGAGCTTTCGTTCCTTGCCAAGGTAATCCAGGTTTGCACGTAACCAGAGTAGAGACTAACGCGAACCCCAAGCAACTGAATGTTGAGATTGCAGAGGTTGAAGAGCTCTTGATAGGACTCATCCTGGAAGGGAAGGTGGATGGCCGGATAGACCAGGTTGGCATGAGATTAGAGTTAGACCGCGCGTACGTTTTTTCATGTCGTGCGGTAGTCAGATACTCATCGACCTTTAGTCAAGCACTCGAAAAGAAACGATACGCTGCACTTCACTCGTGGACGAAAGCACTGGAAGGAGTACACGCTGCAGTGGTTGCGAAGACTGCAGCAGCAAGGGGTGCTTCGGATACCTTTATGGGCATTCCTTCTGAGAGGATAACTGATTTTAGGGACATCGGACTCTGAGTGATTCGTAGAGCATTAATTGTCAAACGGCACAAAATATTATCATGTCTACTCTGGTGTCGAAACATGAGCGTTGCGACCAGCGAGCTAGAAATGAACTGACCTATAGCGGGCGATTGAATGGCTTCCAGTCATGCGGCCAGCCGTCCTTGGACGGGGTGTCTGTTGGGACCTTGAGCTCGCGAGGAAAGAGGGCTCTCGGTCTGGATTCGATGGCTCTCTTCTCGGCATTGGAACAGGTTTTGAGCATCTCCACCTCTGCAACACTCCTTCCTCTTGGGTCCTCTCTCCTGTTTGCCTCTCTGAACAATGCCGGATCGATTTCCTCGAGCTCCTGCATCGCCCTCCGCATGCATTCGAACTTGCGCTGCAGCTCGTCTTCGCGTTTTTTGCGCAGATGGCGCTGGTAAAGTTTCCATGCCCTCTCAATGGTCTTGTGGGCCTGCGACGAGGGAATGGCGCGCTGAAGCGCGAAAGCTACGTCTGGACGCCATGTGCCGGTCGGGGAAGAACCGGTGCGGACGTTTGGGGGGTAGAGCATACGACGTATAACTTCGCGCTGGGTGTTGGACGTGTCGACGGCCTGCGCGTCCGTCGCTGCATGGCGCACCGACGCGCGCAGTTGCAGAGGACGAGCACATCTGACGAAAGACATTTGAGAAAGAAAACCTCCAAGTCTCCGAGTTCCCACGCAAACATCTCCGAGCTCTCAAATGTCCAGTCTCGGTTTATTCTGCCGGCGATGCTCGCTGTCGTTCGTGAGTGTATTCGCCCCGTCTTCAAACTTGTTCCGAGTTCCATGTGCCCGACAGTCCTTGAATGGAACCGCGTTCCGGTCCACACCCAACCGCCATTTTTCCTCGTCGCCCGTCGCGTTCGCAAAACGAGTCGAGAAGAAAAAGGCCCCTTCAAAGCACCAGCTGGCCCTCTTGGCCAAAAGAAAGGCGGCCAAGCGCGGTAAAGATGCGTACGCGGACGAGAAAATGACCCTCGCCGACGCCGTCTCCGTTCTTCGCGTACGTTCTCCGTCCTTACGCGCTCGACGTCGCTCATTCGTCCGTCAGGCAGTAGAGGTTGCACGTCCCCACTCGACGTACGAGTTGATCATTCGGACCGCCATGTCGCGTGGTGCACCTATACCTACCGGTCGTATCAACCTTCCTCGGGAGGCTAAGCCGAGAAAAGAGTATCGCATCCTGGTGTTTGCGGACGGCCGGCAAGCAGACGAAGCCAAGAAAGCAGGCGCTCACATTGTTGGCGGACTAGAGCTAGTCGATGCCGTTTGTTCTTTTGTCTAGCCTTGCCTTTCAGCCGCTGATGAGCGATTACAGGTTGCGGAAGGCAAACACAACAGCTGCACGACTATCCTTTGTACGCCATCTCTCCTTCGCAGCATTAGTACCAAGTTGGGTCGTATTCTTGGTCCTCGTGGGCTCATGCCGTCCGAGAGACGAGGAACTGTCACGGAAGACATCGAGGGCTACATTCAAAGGCTACAAGGGACGACCGAATGGAGAGGTGACAAGACAGGAACCATAAGGATGCCTATCGGTAAAGTGGGTGCGCGGGAGCTCGTCATCTCTGCTCTCATCTTCATTTCTCGGACATGTTACTGAATTCCGTCCAATCCCTTAGTTACATTTCCCCGTCGAGGATGTCGTAAAGAATGTCAAACACTTCGTCCTTAACGTGAAACGCGCCACGGGAAATCTCAAAGATGCCGTTGCGGAGGCGGAGACCAAGGTACAGAAGGGAAAAAACAGCACCAAGAGCGTCAAGCCTGGTACGTACCTCGTGTGTGCAATCATTTCCTTTCACCACCATCACCTCTTCCCCGTCTACATACATTTCCTGGTCGGAGCTCGGTGTTACGGTATTGCCCCTTGGTTCAGCATGCGAACGGATCCTATACCGCCGTTCACCGATGCAATTTATCCCCTTTCTCGATTAACCGGTCTATTCTCATATCACCTTCAAGTCCCAATATTCCCCTTTTCACTCAGATAGTCTCTCCGTCCCCGATCGACGCGCCATTCATTGTCTCCGTATCTGAGTAGACCATAATAGGCTGACGGACACTTTATCCTCCAGTGAATGCGATCACGCGGGTACTTCTCAGCTCTACCCAAGCGCCCGGCATTCAGATAAAGGATCTTTGATGAATAGTTAAATGGGGATGCTGAATGACGCTCGTACAGCTTGGTGCGAGCGTTGGATTTGGTAACGGCGATCAGATGCACATGTGAAGGCGAGGACTTCTGTCGTCACCTGTGTTCTTTGATCTTTCTCTGCTCCCTTCCAATAAAATGGTTAGACTATATTGAATAATATATCCATGCACGAGTGCTACTGGTATGCTTGTGGTGAATGAAAGAGCAGATGGGAACGGAGAGTGTCCGATGTTGGTGGCATAGGTAATTTAATAATGATGAACATCGCCTGCCTCGGAATCGACGAGGCGCTGAGCGTCGCTGCTTCCGCAATCCGAATCCTTCCTAGAAGCTTTCCACCTCGCCTTCTGCTCCCTCCGAAGCGCGTCATCAACCGCAGCATAACTTCTCTCATGCGTCTTGTCTTTCCTGTCTCGCTTTTTTGATCGTTTTCCTACGTCCGAACCCTTCGCATCCTGCATGCTATGCTGCTTCGAGGTAGTTCCTTCTTCGGTAGGTTGGAAACGTTCGATGGGATCATTCTTGGACGGATGAGGAAAGATGTCCCCCCACGACGATTTGCGGGCGTCATAAAATGCCTGTCTACCTTGCGATTTTGGAATCGTAAGTCGCATGATCTTTCCTGTCATTTGTTTTTGTTTTTTTTTTGAAAAAAAAGGAAAGAAAAAAGAAAGAAACATGAATGTCAGACCATCATTTTCATCTCGAGAAACGGCGGTGGGAGAGAATACGGACCTTCACGCGTACACGCATCAATAATGATATGTCCGCTCTTCTTGAGCGGTGGGAACACGAGACGCGGCCACCCATATGCCTCGCTCCTCAGTGCCTCCTCAAGGTTCGACGGCGACTCAACCTCTTCCAGTGTAGTCCCGCGTCTCCGGTCCTCCGAATAGTCCGCCGAGGGGTGATATCCTGATGTGGAAGCGATTGTTTGGACAGACGCTGATGGCGTTGTTGTTGATATGGGGTCTTGTGCCTGCGTTCGCGCGATACTTTCGTCCGAGGAACGTACGTCAACACGAGGCGACACGAAGGACGCAGCGCCTGCGCTTGCCACCGGCTCAAGAATCTCCACAGAGCCGGTGCGAACACCGTCATCCACAGGCACAACAGCTTGGGTCTGTACTTGATCCGTGGGGACGGAATTGACGTCGGTAGACGGCGGTGATTGATCATGCGCCAATACGGAACGTAGACTTGACACCGAAAATGACGGTGATTGCGGGTCCATACGGGCATGATCAGGCCAATGTTCATGTGCACGTTGCAATTCTCTTAGCACCGCACTGCCCGCCGTAGCTCGCTCTATCGCTTCTCTCTCCACCCCTCCTATTCTTCCCAACGGGTGCTCCCTTGCACCTGGAAGTGTGATATCTGGTCTTGCTCCTCGCCGAATAACAACATATGAGTAGCCGATATCCTCGTGTCCTTGCTTTGCATGTTTTGTGCGCCGAACAAACGTGGGGCGCTGCAGGCGTTGGGAAACCCCGCAGACAAGGCCCTTTGGGCCAGAATTGTGGAGGGGACAGGGGCGATCGTGCGGGCACTATATCAGAAAATAGATGAGTTAACATCGTATTTTCAAATGTGGGGGAATGGACAGAAAAATGAGGCACAAAAACAAAGATGACGACAAGGAAAAAAAAGCCGATTTGCAACATGACACGTCTGTGACTTACAGGCGCGACGACATGGGAGCCCCGACAAGCCCGATCCATCATTTCAGGGTTTTCGATCTCTTTGCGTCCCAGCTCGAGTAAGAGTTGTCGAGCTTCCGCGATAGATTGGAAACCAACAGGCGAGTTATGGTCGATGAGGATCTACCTGCGATCAATTTGAATTTTTTTAAGAAACATAGAACATACGATCGTCTGAGCACCACTGTCCCACATTTCCTTCACCACATTTTTCCTGGAGAGAGGGGAAGATTGTGCAGACAGCACAAACGCCGAGAGGGCAATTGTAGAATGTCCCTTGACAGGATCTACACAAAATTCATCGTGGAAGGACTTTTTCCATGTCACATTCAATGCGCCAAGGTCAGTTTCTGTGCCATAACTTCAGTAACCTTGAACGCAACGGAGAAATCACAAAGCATTCACTTTGCAAAAGCTGCTTGGCTATCGCTACGAGACCCTCGCGCCGGTCCAGACCGACGTATGTGACAACGGTGGAGTTGCTTAAAAGTGGTTCCTCTCCCGGAGTTGTGGATGATTTCTGAAACACATTGAGCGCTGCCCTGCATAATTCTGAGAAACAATCCGGCATCCAGTGGCGAGAAATCGCACCAGAGTCCACTCCCAGTAGCAACACCCCAATCAATTACTCTATCCACGTTCCATGATGGTCCTAATCTATGCTTCACGTGGCGCAACACCGCATATATGGCGGAATAATGCGCGGGCAGGATGACGGACGCGAATGCGGTTCCATCGCGCGCAGAGTGTTGATAACGTTGTCGACGATTTTTATATTCCACGTCATAAGCCATGGACCAGCCTTCTCCCGAGTTTTCCTGTCCCGCAAATAGACGTCTTGCATCGCTGTGCAGCAATGTCTTGTCTGCACCTATACACAATAACAAGAGCTGAATGCGAGAAAAAGAATAAAAATATACCTTCAATTAGAGCAGTGATCGTGCGCTGAAGCTCTGGGGACAGAACGACAGTACTGATTCCATCACTGCCAAACCGTGCAGCAGGCGATTTGCGGTCCTCCCTGCGTCGTGCGGGTTCCCCTACCAAGTACTCTTCGCGGTCCATACCATAGTATTCTATTTCGCCATCACCGTTCTCAAGCGCTTCCAATTCTCGCGCGAGTGAAGTTGGTTCTTCGGCATCATGCCGCTTGGACATCAAAGATATGTCAACATCGTGAAGCAAGGACTTCAAACTTGGGTCTAGAGTCAGTGATGGTTTTGGTTGAGAGACAACGTGCACGCTCGCTGTCGAGGAGAATGCACAAAGTGCCGGACGCGACAGAACGCGCAGCGAAGCGCAAGAAAGCATCCCGAAAGGCGACTGGAGGTAACTTTGTTGGACGGACAGCTTATATAATCTACATATATGTGCTAACGTCTTCGACCAACCTCAAAAGTATGTCTGCGCTGTCTCAAAAGAAATCCTCTTATACAGACGGCCAGCCCCCAAGCAAGAGAGCAAGAATAGAAGATGGCTCCGCCGTGTCAGGTTCCAAGGTTCTTGGCCACGCGCCAAGCAGCAAGCTCGACGGAAATACACCACTCGTCCCTGAGCCAGATGCTGAAGATGATCCGTACTCATTAGACGATTCAACATCCGCACATGAGCACAAGGCGTCGGATTTATACCTGGACACCGTATGTCAGCACTCCACTTGAGCTCCTGATACCCCCTCATTATTATTCGTAGATTAACAGGGCTCTGCTCGACTTTGATTTTGAGAAAGTATGCTCGGTCTCGACCTCTAATATTAATATATACGGCTGCCTTGTATGCGGAAAGTATTTCCAAGGCCGTGGCCGCAGCTCGTATGCCTACGCCCATTCCATCCATGACGACCACCACGTATTCATCAATCTCGAAACCACAAAGGTCATTTTCACCTTTTGCACGTGTCGCGGAGATTTACCCCAGAGCACTGTCAGGTCTACGTACTCCCAGATGGATATCCCGTCTCTGACCCGTCGCTCGAAGATATTGCTTTTGTGTTGAATCCCAAGTTTACGAAGGCATCGATAGCAACCCTCTCTTCCGCCTCTCATCTTTCGAAACCATCTTATGATCTCACCCACAAGCCCTATTTACAAGGGTATGTTGGCCTGAACAATATCAAGCGTAACGATCACATGAATGTCATCATACACTCGCTCCTTCATGTCGCTCCACTTCGAGACTACCTGCTCTTGTCTAATTTCAAGGGGAAAGAAACGGAGCTTGTCAAGAGATTCGCAGCGCTTGCTAAGAAAATATGGAATCCGCGGCTTTTCAAGAGCCAAGTTAGCCCACATGAGTTCCTGCAGGAAGTGAATCGTGCCAGCTCTGGGAAATTTTCGTTAGAGAAGCAGGGTGATCCGGTCGAATTTCTTGGTTGGCTCCTCAATCGCCTGCACATCGATCTGGGTGGCACGAAGAAGAGGAACTCGAGTAAGTCTTCGTTTTTGGTTACTGGCCGTCCGCAATACATATCCTGCACAGGTGAAATCTTCTCGACCTTTCAGGGAGAACTCCGCGTGGAGACACAGCAAGTCTTCGTACGCCTCAACGAAGCTGGGAGCGAAAAGCCGAAATTCGATATCGACAGAGGTAAGTAAATTGAGATCGGGACTCATACTCATGCCAATCTATGATTTCCGCCCACTAGACATCAAGTCAACGGTGTCGCCGTTCCTCTTCTTAGCGGTCGATCTTCCGCCACCACCATTGTTCCAGGACGCGGTCGAGAAAAACATCATCCCACAGGTTAGCGTACACTCCGTTTTGGACAAATATGATGGTGTCACTACACAGGTAAACTCCTCATGTTAAACACGCTTCCTCTGTCACTTATTGTCACGCATCCTCGAAGGAGTCGGCGGGCCAGCTAAGGCGATACAAATGCCAGCGTCTCCCACGATATATCATCCTTCACTACAAGCGGTTCACCAAAAACGTTTTCGTGGAGGAGAAGAACCCTACCATTGTCACCTTCCCGCTCAGGGGTGTTGATTTCCGCGAATGTATGCATTGTCGATCTTTCATGTAATACCATCGCTAATCACGCATCTCCGTATGGATCTTCGCCGCCACGGTTTGTTGGTAGACCTTGATGCGCCACTCTCGCATCCGCCCACGGTCTACGATCTGATCGCCAATGTCACTCACGAGTCCGTTGCGGGAACTACGCGTGACAAGGAGAACACGGTTTGGAAGGTTCATCTCCGAGCCGGCGGTGGAGGTGGTGAGGGCGAAAAGTGGTTGCAGATTCAGGATCTCATCGTAGAGGAGACACGCAAAGAGATGATCTTCTTGGGCGAGACGGTTTTGCAGGTAAGGATTTCGGACCTTGTCGTTGCCGATGGGACCCTCGTTGAAAGATGTGTAACAGATCTGGGAACGCCGTGACGCCATAGCTAGCAGCACCAACGGAACGGCGAGAATGGATGTCGATCGACGGTAAATGGGCGTGTTGCGCACTGTAGTGGAGATAGCGGGAATTTGCTACGTTTATTAGGATCGAATGCGAAACCGTAACCAATTGCATGCGTATGGGCTACGATGTATTCGGTTAGTGCACCATCGCGCTCTCCATAACTTCACTTGATGTGACAAGTGCAAGGTTGGTTCTAAGTTGGATAGCTGAACCACCAAAATTGCACCCGGCCGCCGATCTTGGACCGACTAGCAAACACTAGTGATCGCACGGCGGGAAATTTATTTGCCTTGCTGAGGAGGAACGGTGTCGACCCGTGATTGCGGTCTTTCTGCGGAATTGACCGTGCCTGTTGCACCTCGGACTTGCCTGATGTGACCATTAAGAGGGTTCTCCCAGTCGTCTCGAATCAAGTGCACACCGTTTAGCAGCAGTGTCCTCAAGGAGTGGCTTGAAGATGTAGACGCCAGAGATAACACCTGGGATAAGTGATCATGGTTAGTAAATCGAGGAATAGTTTGGTTTGCAAAGACCGTACCCAACAGACCAGCGAAAAGAAATGGTGTCAAACGTCGAGACATTGAATGCGTAATGTAGCGCAAGGCAGTCTGAATCCTCCTACTCAAGCCTCTACAACTTGCTTTCGAGGAACAGAACAAAGTCGCTACTCAATTGCCTTGCCGGCGCGATTTGCGAAGCAAAGTTCGGTCTCAGTCCTTCCTTGTTTGGAAACTCCGCGACGCTGACCACGATTTCTATTGGTCGCACTAACTACCTGTTTTACTGGTCACTCCAAATTCCCAACTCCTGGCAGGCAGTTTGCGCTGCTTGTTCCCTGGCGATACGGATCTGGCCAGCGGTACTCACTCCGAGTACTTGACCATTGACTGAAACGGAAAATATATTTAAGCCCGTCTCGTCCTTTCAGTGTCCATCCAATTGCGCACCTTTACACTCTGAGGTCCACTCCAAGGCATTTGCGGGGCCATTAGAGTAATCTCTCCAATTCAACAAGTGTTTTTCATTTCGTTTTTGGAGATCTTCGTCACAGTGAAGTTGAATAACAACGACAAGGAAGAAAAAATCCACCATACAATTATTGAGTTTTGTGACGGAGCCTACAGTTCTATGAGTCTCTATCCCGACGAACGAAGATAAAAATAACCCACTTTCACGAGCCATGATATGAAGGGATAATACTGAGAAAAGCAGAGTTACGACGGTGCAATAGTGACGATATCCAGTGGGATTTTTGTATCTTCACAAGGTCATCCCCCGCCGTATTTAAGTCGTATGTATTATCGGCGAAGGTGCAGACATGGTCTAATCATTCTGTGCCGACACACAGGTTTGTGCCGTGTGCCCTGGAAACGAATGCCCGAATCGGAAGTTATTGTGGAAAGTACCTAGCGGCACAAGATTGTCAATTCTGGGAGACCGATAACTTACTTGAAAGCCTGGTTTGAAAACCGGAGAGCACCCAACGGACGCCCTGCGTAGGGAAGTTCGTGATAAACGATATCAGCTGACATCAGGACAATGACATCTGTTGACGAGGTCGCCGCTGCGGAAGATGATAGTGGCCGATCCGACACTAATGCAGTCAATAGATGCCTCAGGAGAGCTGACGCTAGGTGGCAGGAACGCCGTCGATCGTGGATAAGATGCAGTGCGGCCCTGTTGAGCCGTTGAGCCACGCAAGCATGTCGAGCTTGCAAACATACATACGAGTCGGAGAAGTAACTTGAAGGTCAGATGAACAAGTAGGCATTCAAGTTGAGAGGCTATTTTCTTCCATCCTTTCATGGGAGTATTGCAGCGGGACATGTCTGACTTGAGGCCCGACTGATCTCGATTTCGACGAATATGGGGTGCGGTAATCCGATCACTGCAACGGTGATAGTAAACCTGTTTACACGAGGAAAACTGGCGCAGGAGCCTGGAAACCTTAGTGAACGTATTTCTCAAGTGGCAATTTCCAGAAGCTTACATTGATATGTTGACATACCAGCCGAAAGTGAAGGAACGTCCCTGGTAATCGTGTCCCGGTGACCATGATTGTGACGGCCTGCATTCTTCCGGCAATTTAACGTCACGGTCTGATGGATCGTGCCCAGCGCCAGAGAAAAAACTCCGCTGTGACGGTGATCGAGAGGACTACGGTGCCGGTGACTTGGGAAATCGCCAGTGGACAAGGATAATCCTGCGGGAACTATTTCAAGGCACGCTCACTCAAAGCGCCTGCGACGAATTTAGTAACATCTGTCTTAGCCAGTCATTCTTATCAAACGTACATGGGGCAGGCAACGTCGGACATATGGATATGAGCCGTCCCGGAGCAAGTGCGTGTTCTTAATATCACACCATCCGACATTTGCTGATTCATATGCTAACGTCAGTCCTTTCACGGCCACGTCTAAAGAACCCAATGACGTGCGAATAGATAACTGGTCTTCAGGAAGTGAGCTAGGTGTAGAGCTACAGGGTGCGGATGCAAGATAATAGTAGAATGTCGTTGGAACTAACTGCGAAAGCAAAAGACAAAAGAGAAAATATGAATTAGTGGGGTTGTCCGATGGAGATGTTGAGAAATCGATGCAATTTGTCAGGTGTGCTCGCTCTCAGCCTCGAGTTTGCTCTCAACATCTGGCGTGCTCTCAGCCTCGGGCTTGAGTGCCTCCAGAGCCAGTGCAGCCGCCGCCCCACGTGAGAGATGTTTATGAGTCCCAAAACCTACCCCATACTCCTTCCCAGAAACTGCATGAATGTATTAGCTAAATTACGAGACACAAAGACAGAATATTTACCCTTGCACACCGACTTCCATTCGGGATTGTGCGTGGGCCCGCTCGTCGAGTCCTTCCAACTGAGAGCAGCAACCCGTCCCTGGGATTGCAGGTCTGGATACCAAGTATGTTTTAAACCCATCGCTCAGAGAGAACTTCTCGACTTACAGTTATTTAGGGCCACGATGGGGTCTTGAGCTGAGACGATGAGCACGATTGAATCCATTCGAATGTTAAGGAAATACATACCCGAGGACATTCTGTGCTGACTTGGGGGGGATCCCATCGTCGGTCTGTGATTCTTATACTACTTAGCAGCGGAGACGTCATGAATGGATTGAAGGGCGGCATTGTGTAAAGGCAATGCTGAGCGGAGGTGAATGCTTCTGTAGGTGCGCTCGTCATGTTCTCGGCGTTGTCACTTGGGGGATAATACACGAAATAGCCAAGCTGCAGGAGTAAGGCGCGCTCTCTACACGCAATATCGATCGGACTGCTTGGTGTGAAGAAGCGAGCGAAAGTTGAAAGGGACCACGAGGACTTCATGTCGGGTATCTGCATTGGATCGCTCCAAGGACCGTCGGAGGTAGGGTCCAGGAGGAGACCTAGAAATGCCGGGCGGTGCTCCAAGTATTATCCGCAAGTTGAAAAGCGTTGGTGAAAATTGTCGTCTGGGGATGCATCCATTCAAATCAGTGGGACCAAAAATGAATAAACAGAACAAGTCACATGTTGGCAGAAACGTTCCTAGCAATCTATCTGCTCTTTCAAGACGTAGGCCGCTTAGCAGAAAGAACTGACCCGAGATCTGGTACAGCTGGGGACGATGTAGTGTCGGTTGGGGGCCATGCTGTTTGTGATCTTGGTGGGCATGGGCAGCCCTCGCTGCGTAGTCTAGTCAAGTGGTCAATCATTGCGTGAACATGTGGAGTGCGCGTTGAACAGCCGGAGCGGGGCCCGAGGCGCATGGCGGTATGAACTTGAAATGACAGTATTTCAATGAACATGAAAGAGCGACGTCCGGCGGCGCAGGAATTCCGAGGACTGCCCAAACATAATAGACTCGGGCTATTTGCAAGCGTTCCTAGTAGTGGGATGCACTGAGTCCGAGTCGGATATACCATTCGATGATTACATAACATGCACAGTGAGTGTATCTCCGAGCTACACTACTATGGGCGCCTAACGTATGACATTACGGCCATCTTAATAGTATGGTACATAAATAAGTGGTGAGCGAAATCGATTGGCAAGTGGACCAGAAGCGTGAACCAGCACCTTCGTTTTTTGCTAGCGACGACTAGATATTTGTACTTCGCTTGTTTGCCCACCCAAATAGGACATAAGTAAAGTATCTCTTGAGCGTTTCATCATGCCATGATGGGCCAATATGAGAAAGGTTCGTAATGGTATTATCCCGAGATCTGAGCAAATATCCATGCAGCTCGACGAACCACTGGGAGGAACTTCGCCGTCCGCACTCTTTGTGGTCCATTTGTAACATTCTACAGCATGGTGCTGATTCCAGTGCCAGCGCCTGGTGTAAATGAAGGCTAATCCGGCGTGCTATCGGACTTTGCGATATCACTCAGGCTGCAATGATGCAAAACCAAGGGTCCCGGTAGGAAAACTGATGCATTCCCCGCTCAGAACCCGGCTGACAAGATCATACCAACCTACTCCGACTAACCAACCTGTGGATCATTTATTCTCAGGACCCATGCAAGATATGCACTGCCGTATCAAAGGCTTGAGGCTTGAGGAATATAAAGCTCGCAGCCTGTGAGACAGATCATTATCAGGTTGCCTACCCTGCTTAGACAACGAATTGTGTCACTCTCGATATCGCGATGGAACAGACTACTCGTAAGTAGGAACGCTGTTCTTTGTTCAGACGTCGGCTCACCAAGAAATGTCGGCAGACTTCCGCCAAATTCTGAACAACTACTTGCAAGAGGCCTACAGAGACGACCCACGTCGGCGTTTAACCTGGGATACGCCTCCGCATGAGGGCCCTGATAACCGGCCCACCTGGAATGCCATCGCGTACCGTGGGTGAACTAATATTTTGCATCCTCTTTTGCAACCGACACCTTTGAATTTTGTGTGCAGTGAATGGGGTCGAATGGGGTCGCGGAAGTGGACCTTCCGTTAGCGCAGCCAAAGAAGAGGCTGCAGAAAGAGTCTTGATTGCTTTGAGGGCTCAGCGGCGTCAGACTCAGGCTTGAGAGTTAACCCGAAAGAACTTACTGGAAATTTCTTGTTATCGTGGTCTCCCACATAGGGGTGATGCCGTATATGGGAACGTAACCCAAAACAGTCCGTAGGATTATCCGCCTGTGATGTTTCAACCAAGCATTCTGTAACGTCGGGGAGCTTTCGAGGGCCGAGGAGAGTGCTTTGACTGCGACGTATTATTATCCATTTCGTCCCACAGAGTACGGATATCTCGGTTCTCTGGCCAGGGCACCGCAGTAGTAATAGTAGTGGCTCCTTGCGCATGCACAGGAAACATTTTTGCATCAGCGCCATAAGGACTGTGGCTGGGAGAATAATAATCCGTTGTGGACGTTAGATACACAGAATCAAAGATATTGGGCAGACATAGTACTATTATCCCTGTAGTAGGTTGACCGCCGCTAACCTATGTGAACCGTGAGCGTGACAGCATTGCTGTACAGTCACGCTGCCGAAACACTGAGTCCCACGCTCCGAGACTTTCGCAACAAGAAAAGAGGAGTTCTGAAGGCGTATGCATGACCAACGAATGCACGTCACGACCGTCATGCATGCCATTCTCGGCGGTCGGCTGCACCCCGCAATATTATTCCCACACACAGCAAGTTGGCTCGGTGAGTCAGATCGGCGAGTAAAGTCTGGCGTTTTCTCCACTCGTTCGAAGTTGCGGTCGATGTTAACACCGATGGCAATTACATAAGAACCCGCTACAGCTCTAATTCATTGCAACACAAGGGCCCTTGCTCTCCAAACATGGGTTGAATTCAGTGGTTAACGCTCGTATTTTTTTGCACACAGCTGCACTTCCTCTGAACTCCCACCGGAATAGTCCTCCGGGTAGTGCCTCGGTTTCTCGTTATCGCTTGACTCGATATGACGCTGTCTGACTTCCTGTGGACCCTCGATTTAAAAGCCCATGAGCGATATCGTTCTCCTCAGCGGCTCCCAGTTATCCATTAAACTTGTTCCCTTCTAAACAACCGCGATTGATTATCATCTCTTCGCATTATCATGGAACGAAGTACTTGCTAGTCCTGCTTTTTAAAGTCAAAAGTTACTCACAATGCTTTAATAGGCCGAAAAAGTGACTGGAGGATGTATCTGAACAACTATCTTCAAGGCCGATATGGCCATACACGAAATGTTTCTTGGACATACTCACAGTCCGGCCCATCACATGACACGCGCTGGTTAGCGGTTGCGTACTGTAAGTCATTCGGGTCCCTACTTTCATACTTGAATGTGACTTTGACAATTGTTTGCAGTTAATGGCATTGAATATGGCAGGGGGGAAGCCCGCGACAGAGGAACCGCTATGGAAATTGCCGCAGAAATTACCTATCGCGCCTTGACTGCTTATCACAATTGACTTATCAGTGAGTTAATCTCCACCACGATTGGTTATTCTTACGTTCGCCCGCAGACGTCTGTCGCCCGATAGATGAGGGGCTCTGGCTACTATGGCTGTGTATAACTTAGTATACCCTGTGTTGTTACCCTGTTCCAGCAATGTGTAGATTGTAATGTGGAATGTAAAAATCATGCTCAACTAAGCCAACTTGAACAGAAGACAATTTGTTGACATCAGAAATACAACAGATCCGTGGGGCACTCGGAAACATTCTCGAACAGCACTCGACAGGAGAGCTGCGATAATTTCATTCTGATCTTTCACTATACTTGTCCTTGATGAAGAACTATTCGCAATTTGTCATAACGGTGCTTCTGACAGATATTAATATGTATAGCAACGGCGAATGCCACACGGAGAACCAGGAGCACTCCGAGGCAGGGCTCATGAAACTCACCTGCAACTGCACACATTCTACGTAGCAACGCAGTGTTGCATTGACGGGTATGGCGGTGCGGGTACGCTGTGAAATGACTGGTTCATCAATTAATTTTCTACAGCGTACCCTGCTCTGACGAGGCATGAGCACCTGAGTGATGAGTTTGCTCGAAAGAAGTCGAGCTAGCTGTCCAATGATTCAATGGACCGTTTCGTGAAGCTCCAAAACCGGCGATCTGGTCACAAAGACCGGAGCCCTTCTAAAGAACAAAGTATATGTTGCTTGAGATCCCCGTCAGATGAAATGTGCATCGTAATATCAAAAGAAATAGCCTAAGGCGGCGTCGCGCGGTGAAGTGGGATCCCTATTAGCTTGCAACGCCTCATCACTATAGTATCGTAGGATGGAGAGAAGCATTAATGTTAATGTTAATGTGCGCCAGCTAATAGTATTGGTTACCTGGCAAGAAGTTTGCAGCGGAGCTGAGCTCGCTGGGTTTCGCAATATGATCCATCCTGCATGGACAGGTACGGGAAATAGGGGCAATACAGCGGATTTGCTTTCACAAAGCGGATGATGCAGGTGCTTAGCGCTTAGCAGCTAAACGAGATATGACCGGTGCGCAACTGAAAAAAAAACTAGTGGATGGTCTTTTTGGAATTTGACTTCTACTTATTAGTGTCCAGAATTTGGAAGACGGGAGTGCAGCCTACATATGAGGAGTGGATCTTTTTCCCAAGTCGAACGGAGTTAGTAAAGACCCATGCATCTGAACATCTGGATCTCCACGCTGAAAAGTCGCTTTCTCGCCGATTTACTGATCGGTGGATGTCGGGAGCAAAATTGGCTATGTGGGCGGTGGCGAGGGGCTGTGATGTATGCAACTGTAAGGGTCTACCTGCGACCTACATACCTGACTTTAGCCTGAGCCCGGCTTTGAGCCCATCATGATGTCTTTTGCTTCTATAGCACCGAAGTTGCGTTGCGGTGGAAGAGATTTATGAAGTATCGTCCCGGGCCTTCACCGACACGATCGTCGCCTTGCCGTCGACTCAACAGTGATACTTTTTTTGTTCCCTTCAAGTTGGTGGCAGCCTGCCGCTACTGCCTTCCCTACACACTAAAGGCAAAGCTCTATTTGTGAGGGTGGGAAGATGTGATGTAATTTTCCGTCCGACGACATTGGTAGAGGCGCGAGCCACCTTGGTGTGCGTAAGTAATATCAACGCCGTCGTGGGGCCGTTCAACTGCTCCCCGGGCCTTCAAGTGGTCTTCAAGACAGGAATGGGGTCAAGTAAGTGATGCATGCTGAGCTATAGGCTCAGTCCCGCATGATTATTTGTCCCTAGTATGGACGGTCGAAAAAAATCTCTCGCACACTTCGGATCACATACTCTGATCAACTTCTTGACAGAATCTGGGCCCTGTGCCTACTAATCACCCAGTGATACCTTGGCACTCGTTGTCAACTACTATAATCATCCTTTTATTCACACATGGACGGGAGTCCTCGAGATCACGAATACACTACTTGTCGTCCTGAAGGTGTTGTCCGAGTCACTAATTTCGCTTCTCGGGTGATTCAGACCTCATGAGACTGCAACAGATGAGAAAATTCTCCGATTTCCACTCCAAATTGAAAGTGGTAAAGGTGCCAACGAATCCCTGTCATATGCGCCGACCCATATTCACGGCATTTGACTCATTTGGTCTGCTATGTGCTATGGATGGATGCTGTGTTCGATCAGGTCACCAGGCCGACTAACGACGGTTGAACTAGCTTGAATTAAGTGGCCAAGGGCCCTTCATCGTACCCCTTTCTAACCGGGAAAGATAAAAGGAAGGATGTCTCCTCTTTTCCGACTTCTCTCACTGCACAATATCTCCGACAATGAACAAGATCCCACTCATCCGGCAAGGTGTTCTAGGTGAGCAATATCAAAGTGAAAGTTGTCTTTACCGATCCCACGCTCTAGGAGTGACAACGCTGTTTTCTCTTATTGTGCTGGGTATATCCGCCCGTTTGACATCACAAACACAAGTATACTTCGGCGTCACATTCAATTTCAGTGCTCTTGGTGTGGCTGTCGCATTGATGTCTTTGGTAACCTTGCCCGTGATGTAAGTGAGGGTTATCAATTGTTCTTCCTGAAGACTGATGCACGAGCGCAGGCTTATTATCGATATCAAGCGCCGCGGCGTCTTTACATCCATGATTGTTG
Organism: Leccinum variicolor; assembly: GCA_038091415.1. NCBI lineage: Eukaryota > Fungi > Basidiomycota > Agaricomycetes > Boletales > Boletaceae > Leccinum > Leccinum variicolor. The sequence continues at coordinate 89,972 of JBBPOK010000031.1, read as the reverse complement.
TCGAAGTGGCATGGTTGTGTAAGCCGACGTATTGGTTTCGGTCGATGGGCCCATGATACTGATTCAGGAATAACTATTACCAATGTCATTGCAGCTTTCCTTTGGATTCTCTGGGTGGCCACTGCAGGTGAAACGGCTTTTCCATTTGGGTGCGACATTGTGAATGTGAATAGTGCGTACTTTGTGCCATCGTGGTGTGTTGTTCTTGACCTGCATCGTTCCAGCCATTTACAACGAAATATGCCAAGAAGGTCAAGCGATCGAAGCCTTTTCATTCCTGAACTTCATTATTCGTGAGTCATCTCAATTTGCCTTTAATTGTTCTAAGCATCTCGTCAAGTTTTTTTGTACACTGGCTTCTTATCCGTCATTGCCGTGATTTCTGCGAGCCGTGGTCGAAATGTTTGGCTATCGTCCGTCAAAGAATCCTTCGATTCCCTGGCCCCTAACCCGGTGGAGCACCCCATGAACCATTACAACGCCTCGGGACCTCAGATGCCTACTGGGACACCTATGCAAGACCAGCATCATATCGCGGCCAGCACAGTGCACACCGGGTCTATTCCCGGGGCTTCTGTTGCAGTGTAGCGTCACACGTTGCTGAGATCGTGTGTTGGACCGGGTGGAGCGGGGAATGTCGGGAAATGTATTCGCGTTCGACGGGTAGGGTGAATATCATTATTTGTTACCGTTCTTGCTCGCAACTGTCACCACGCCTACCTGCCCGCCCTTGCCCGCCCTCGTTTTCCTCACCATTACTGTCTCCCGCAACGTTCAATACCCAGTCTCAGGGATAGGTCCCACTAACACGCTAATGTGGACTTGCAGCAGACTCAAACCGGCCCCAACCGACTCTCATGGTGAGTCTCCTCTCCCTCAGGCTCCTCCCGGCCTTGGCGTGCACCCGAATGAGCTCCTCTCTCTTTTCAATGACAAGTTCGAGGACAAGGTAACTCGGTTCGCTGCCGAGGGTGGGGGCGTCGTGTACATCGTCAAGGTCAAGGTCAAGGTCAAGGTCAAGGTCAAGGAAAACACAGTAAGCGGTTCGACGCATTCGTCGATGCTCGCGGCGCCGGACAGCAAGATGGATATGTAGTTATCGTCTCACTCAGCCTGCCACGCTCACATTCGCCCAGGGATACTGACAAAAAGAAAGTTTACAGAGCTTCAAGTTGAGCTGTTTCTCAGGCTTCCACGTCTTCGCCGTCGAAAGTTTTCGCTCAAGAAATTGATTTGGATAACTGCGCAAAAAAGAAATTTTGTGTCCGACCATTGACTCGGATTTCTCGTCAATTATGAAGTAATCCTTTCCCTTCCAGAATTTGGCTAGCTTTCTCACCGCGCGCGCACTCCAGGATCATGGCCGTTAACTCCAATTCCTGCGAGAACATGAAGCGTCCGAGTCTTTCCGTCAATAATTGATGCAGTGATTCTCGTATACTATGCGCCCTTCGCAAGTCTCCCTTTGATACCTCGTAAGTCAAAGTTCTCTGTGATGGTTTGAATCATTGTCGATTTGCCTACACCTCCTCCAGGGATGATCATCAACAGTTGAAGAGGGTTTTTTTCCGGAGATAAGTTCTTGCAAATGCCAATCGATGATATTGTATGCTCTTCGTTGCTCCGGTAAAAGTTGATCCGGATTAACAGGGGCAAGCTGTTCGACGTTTGAAGATATTATCAACTGTAGACAATCGATTCCGCACCTCAACTTGAAGTGTCATATGCAAATGGTGATGACGAGACTCGTCTTCGGCAATGGCAAAGGATCAAACAGTCCAGGGTATGGAAAGAGGAGCAGACAATGTATGACTCGGAGATAATGAATTGGATCAAGGGGGAACACAAGCAATAGCCGATATACGCATCACAGATGAAGGCATATTCGTCCCCTCGCTCTACAGTTGCTTCTGCTAACACGGTTTTTCTGTACGAAAATGACTCAAACACGGAAGCATCCTCGTCCACTCAAGGTACGTTCGTCATTATTCTCTTTCTTCAACTCATCTGATTGTTCGTAAAGCTTTAAGTCTGATGGTTCGAGTCGTGGTGTACACTGTTCCTGATCAATTGTTCGGTCCAATGCAACTCTTTTGTTATTTATGTATGCTTAACAAGTAATAACAACTACGTTTATGCGCGTCACCAACATGCATTCCTCTACGTTCATCTGTATGTTTTACTACATGATCTTCAAGTTCCAATCAATGCATTGACTTTTCAAGTTCATGCTCAACCAGATAAACAAGGTTTCTGCCGGCGACGCGCGGCGCTAGTGAGGAGCTATTGAGGGTGCCGCATCATTATTTGTCCCTAGTATGGAGGGTCTCTGACACTCGCGGAAAAAAATCTCCCGCGCACTTCGGATCCCACATAGTACTTATGACTTGACAGAACCTGGCCCTGTGCCTACTACTAATCACCTGATACCTCGGACCCTGTACCTTGGCACCGCTGTCAATTATGACCATCCTTTTATTCACACATGGACGGGAGTCCTCGAGATCACGAATGCAGTACTTGTCGTTCTGAAGGTGTTGTCCGAGTCACTAATTTCGCTTCTCAGGTGATTCAGACCTCATGAGACTGCAACAAATGAGAAACTTCCCCGATTTCCACCCCAAATTGAAAGTTGTAAAGGTGCCGACGAATCCCTGTCACATCAGCGCCGACCCGTATCTTGTCCACGGCATTTTACTCGATTTGGTTGACGCTAAGGGTCTCCTTTGGTGCTAGGGATGGATGCTGTGTTCGATCAGGCCACCAGCGGTTGAACTACATAGCCTGAATTGAGTGGCTTGGGGATTGCCCTTCATCGTACCCCTTTCTAACCAGGAAAGATAAAAGGAAGGACTCATCTCCTCTTTTCCGACTTCTCTTCTTGCACAATATCTTCGACAATGAGCATAATCCCACTCATCCGCCGAGCTGTTCTAGGTGAGCAATATCAAAGTGAAAGTTGTCTTTACCGATCCCACGCCCTAGGAGTGACAACGCTGTTTTCTCTTATTGTACTGGGTATATCCGCCCGTTTGATATCACAAACACAAGTATACTTCGGCGTCACATTTATTTTCTGTGCTCTTGGTGTGGCTGTCGCATCGATATCTTTGGTGACCTTGCCCCTGATGTAAGTGAGGGTTATCGATTGTTCTTCCTGAAAACTGATTGGCACGAGCGCAGGCTTATTATCGATATCACGCGCCATGGCGCCTTTACATCCATGATTGTTGTCGAAGTGGCATGGTTGTGTAAGCCAACGTATTGGTTCCGGTCGATGCCCATGATACTGATTCATTACCAATGTCGTTGCAGCTATCCTTTGGATTCTCTGGGTGGCCACTGCAGGTGAAACGGCTTATTCTTACGACGTCAGTCTGCCATTTGGGTGCGACTTTGTGAATAGTGCGTACTTTGTGCCATCGTGGTGTGCTGTTCTTGACCTGCACCGTTCCAGCCATTTACAACGGAATGTGCCAAGAAGGTCAAGCGGTCGAAGCTTTTTCATTCCTGAACTTCATTATTCGTGAGTCATCTCAATTTACCTTTAATTGGTCTAAGCATCTCGTCAAGTTCTATTGTACACTGGCTTCTTGTCCGTCATTGCCGTGATTTCTGCGAGCCGTGGTCAAAATATTTGGCTATCGTCCGTCAAAGAATCCTTCGGTTCCGGGGCCCCTAACACGGTGGAGCACCCCATGAACCATTACAACGCCTCGGGGCCTTAGATGGGCCTGCTGGAACACTATGCAATCCCAGCATCATATCGTGGGCAGCATGGTCTATTCCCGGGGCTGCTGTTGCACTGTAGCCTCACACGTTGCCGTGATCGTGTGTTGGACCGGGTGGAGCGGGGAATGTCGGGAAATGTGATGTATTCACGTTCAACGTAGGGTAGGACTGTATCATTAAGGTTAATGTCAACTGTGTAACACGTGACGTGTGACGGAACTGCAAGCGAGGTGCGCCACTGTCGGAGTTTCGGAAATATCCGGCGTTGTGAGCGCAGAACGTCTGCCGGTGTTCTACACCAACCAGCTCGAGCGAAATTCGTCGTTCAGTTCTCCTCGCCGTCGTCAGCAACGTTCTCCTCCTCCCCCTCCTCGTCGTCGTCGGTGGTGTTTCGAACACATTTATTGCCGCTTTCATCGCACCCCTCTGCGTACTATTTGAGGCCTTCTTCACACGCTCTTCCACTAATCCGTCCTTGTTTCGCAAGCATCACAGGTGGGCAAATTTTCTCTTCTCAAGACAACGACATATTTCATTTCTTTGTTACTCATCTGCCATCTTGCTCCCCATCAGATTCGACTCCCAACAATGGCTCAACCACAGGGCGACATACAAGAACGTATCGCCGCGGCACGTCGTGAAGCAGAGGTTCTGAAGGAGAAAATCCGTGCAAGTAGAGAGGCCTCTGCGGATACTAGTTGTACGTGTCCTCTATGTCGTTCTCTTCGAGGATTCACACAACCGCCCAACGTACTCCTAGTGCGTGCAATGGCTGCAGAAGTTGATACACTCCCCCGAATCGTGATGCGACCTCGGCGGGCACTCAAGGGGCACCTTGCAAAGATTTATGCCATGCACTGGGCTGCGGATCGACGGCATCTGGTCTCAGCCTCACAGGATGGTAAACTAATCGTCTGGGACGCCTACACCACCAACAAAGTCCACGCAATTCCTCTTCGGTCGAGTTGGGTCATGACATGCGCTTACTCGCCGTCTGGAAATTTTGTGGCTTGTGGTGGTCTGGACAACATTTGTTCCATTTATAATCTCAACAGTCGGGAAGCCAACGGTGTCAGAGGCGCCCGCGAATTGAGTGCCCACTCCGGCTATCTCAGTTGCTGCAGATTTATCAACGATCGACAAATAGTCACCAGCTCTGGCGACATGACCTGTATGCTTTGGGATATCGAAGCAGGTGTCCGAGTCGTCGAATTTAGCGACCATACTGGTGATGTCATGAGGTAGTTATCTTTCAGTGGTTCTCCCCATTACTCCATCCTGATATCTTTTCAGTTTATCGCTTGGCCCTAACCAAAATGTTTTTGTCTCCGGTGCTTGCGATGCTACCGCAAAGCTCTGGGATATACGCAGTGGTCGCGCTACGCAAACATTCACCGGCCACGAGTCTGATATTAATGCCGTTCAGTGCGTCTAGACGTTATCGGGGTCGTCTTTGTTTCTAAATCCTGCTTTAGATTTTTCCCTAACGGTGATGCCTTTGCCACTGGATCCGATGATGCCTCTTGCCGGTTGTTCGACATCCGAGCAGACCGGGAACTTAACAGTTTCACCCACGACAACATTCTTTGTGGAATCACCTCCGTCGCATTTTCAATCTCGGGTCGTATCCTTTTCGGAGGGTATGATGACTGGACTTGCAATGTCTGGGACACGTTGAGGGGTGAGCGTGTTGGTGTTTTAACTGGCCACGAAAACAGGGTCAGTTGTCTGGGTGTGTCAGTCGATGGCATGGCCCTCTGTACAGGCAGCTGGGACAGCACCCTTCGGGTAAGTGGTTGGACAAGTGCTCCCGAAAATGGACGGGACTCAGTTTTTTTTCCTCCAGGTCTGGGCATGATGAAAAATGGACCCACCATTCTTGTTTTCTTTTCTCTTCGCGACGCTCGTTCTCCGTTTCTATTTGGTTTCCAGTTCTGTCTTCGACCATCTGTTCGTTGATATCGCTGCCACATTCTCACCCGCCTGCGTTTCTCCAACGCTCGCCTCGAGTCGATCCTTAGTGGCCATCTACAAGTCTCCTTTGTAGGCATGCACCCTCCGCTGCTTTGGTATACATATATTGTCTTTTATGGGCCATCTCCTTCTGCCCAATTTCTACCTCTGATGCTTTTTTCACTTGCTACCAACAATGTGCATATTCCGTCGAGATTCAATCCAATTTTTTTTTCTCATCTTTCCATGGTTGGTATCAATCTGCACGGTCTAGAATATGGCATTGTCCACCGTTGAGCAGAATTTTATGAAGGGGGATAATTCGCCGGGCGCAAACTTGTAATACCATGCCTTTCCCCCCCAGTTCGGCGTCACAAATTCACAGGGAATGACACAGCTGGATTCAGACTCCGGCCATTCTGACGTACGGCAAACAACTTATTGATTTCAAGTCAAGTATTGAATCGGAAAAGTTTACAGTGGGCTGTAGTCTGTAGATAACTAGTTTGTGCACAATTGATGCGGTCTGGCGGGCTACCTGCATTACCACATCACACTTGACAACCCTCGAATTATGAAAGATTGCTCACCTCGTGAGCAGCTGCAGCAGCATTAATAGACGGTCTTGTAAGTCCCATCATGGAGGCCCTTGACTATCGGGGTCCCTCGCTGTCCAGGATCGACGGCCCGCCATTGCTAGCGACGCGCCCTGCGACACTTGAAAGGTGAGTGTTTCCTGTTTTCTTTGTCCCTCGCCTGAACATGTACTACAGAGTGTCCCAAGTTTACCCATGGATTGCGCAAGACGTTGGTGATTCTAAAGAAACTTCTGTTGACGAGATGCTGAAAGAGATTCTCACGGATTGTGCCCCGAGATCGGCGGGGCCAAGAATGCCGCTCGACGAAGCTGGCAAGACACGCTTGCTCGACGATTGTCTTCAGGAGGTTCTTCCTATCTGCAACGGGGTGACCCAGGCGAAAAGTAAGATAATCAAGGCAAAATCGTGCGAAGTCAAGGAGAACCTTCAAAAATAGTACGATTTGATCATGCCACTTCGCCGTGACGAATGCTTATAGGTTCTTGTAGCTCAGAGCAACGGCTCGAAAACGAATTATACGCTCCCTTCGTCATAGCGGCGAATACTGCCCTACTGTTCCTCGAGGAACTCCATGCTACACACCTTCGACGGGCTAAGGATCTTATCTGCTTTCATGTTCTTGACCCGTCGGTCCTTGTACAAGACCACAAAGGCCGAACTTCAGAGCGAAAGCCGGGTGTCATCGTTCCATCCGAGTCTGATGCCCGCAACGCTCATGAGGGTTTGGCGATGGAGTTTGGTCAACATGTGTTCTTACTCGAAGAGGCTACGCAGGCCAAGAATACTAGATTCCAATGGCGTAATATCCGAACTTTTGTGGAGTTCAAAAGACATGACTCGAAGAAGAGAATGAAACCCCCTCCAGAATCGTACTCCATCCAGCCTACCCCCACAAAAATAATGTTGCCTCGTGAGTCTGGCGCGGTTTCGGCGCTGCCAACTGCACCCGTGTCGTCTAGCGCCAATCCTCCACCACCCCCAGTTACACCGAGTGAGTACTTTAACAATATATAGACTTCACGATAACCAATTTTCTAGTCCGACGGTCCGCCCGTCAGCAAGAGAAATCCAGGGAGACTGGTTCAAGCGATCGCAAACGGACTTTGAAGCAGTCCACATCTCAATCAAAACGCCCAAAGTCTTCCAGTGAGCAGCAGAAGGGCCATGATGCCACTGTCCAGGCTGGTGGTTATGCCGCGGAATTGTTTGCCACTCACGTTGGTCGTTTACATGTGTTTGGACTCATTATCGTCGGTGGGTATTCTCATCTGCTTGATGGCATCATATTTACCTATAAGATTACAATAGGTGACATGCTTTACCTCTGGCGGTATGACCGAGAGGGCGCTATCCGATGCTCTGGCTTCAATTTTATCCAGGATCTTCCGCGATTCCTGGTTCTGCTCCTCGCAATGCAGCGCTTTGAAAATCGGGACTGGGGCCTGAACCCATATATCGATCCAGATTTTGGCGAGCTGCGACTTCACGAGACGACCCTGACTGGCGCAAAGGACACTGATCAGATCGCAATTTCGCTTGACCTCTCTCATCCGGATCGGTTTACGCACTTCGGTTTGAATGGCCGGGCTACCAACGTGTTCTCTGTGAAATGCAAGAAACTCTCTGACGACGATGGTCTGGTTGCCAAGGTCTTCTGGCCAGAGGCTAAGCGCCAGAGCGAGCCTGACATCTTGAAGAAAGTGTATGATATCGCGAATCACGATGAAGACGTGTCAGGACACGTTCCACAGATCTTATGGTACAAGAAATTCGAGGACACGTCTACTGCGAAGATTCGAGAGCGTCTCGGTCTACCTTCTCGAGGCTCTCGCGTTCTATACATGATCATTTTTCGAAAGCTGAGACCAATCCACGAACTCGCCGGGAATGACTTCTTACAAGCCTGGTGGGCGACGGTAAAGTGTAAGTCGTGTCTGTTGATATGTTTGAACCAGGTTGTTCACTTTTGCATCAAGGTCACTTTGTTCTGTGGAAGAACGGGATTTATCACCGGGACGTCAGCGAATCGAATCTCATGTACCGCAGAGATATTAAGGGAAGGATTATGGGTGTACTGAACGACTTTGATTTGGCAACGACACAGGACAATCCTACTGGCACCGGTACCCAACGAACAGGCACATTGCCCTTTATGGCGTTGGGCCTCCTGGAAGACGATTCGGGCAGAACACAACCTTTATACGAGCATGACGCGGAGTCTTTTATATGGGTATTAATTTGGATTTCCCTGCAATACAACAACGGCACGTTCCGCAACTCGGCAGAGCGACGACTCGATGGATGGCTTGGCAAGGATGCTACTCAGTGCTGGAAGGAAAAGAACGCCTTTTTGCATAGTGAAAGACTGGGGGCCCTGGCAGCTAGTGAAGGCCATGAACGGAGTTGGGCATTGGCGAAGGATTGCATGTATGCATTGAGGAATGTATTGAACAGGGGCAGGCCCGGGGTTTCCCTTCAACCTTTGGATGTTGATATGGCATTCAATACCCTTTTGTATGGCCCAATTGGACAGTTCTTGTAGTCAGTAGTATCATCGCAAATGTATACGAACCCCCACACGCGGAGTGCCGGCATATTGTAGTAATAAGGTTATAAGGTCTTTCCTGACCACGAACCACTTCACGTGTCATTACTATGTCCCAGACTGACGAAGATCGGGCTGCAAAGGTTGCGAGCGCTGCAAGAGGAAAGGCAATTCTGGTACGCGTCTGGCGACACTCGACACGTTGTTGGTGCTCACTTTTGTACGCAGCTTAAGAAGAGGCAGCAAAAGACCTCTGGGACAAGTTCTCGTGGCGCTCCATTAGCTAGCCCTCCGCCGTCTCGGTCTTATACCCCCGTTCTTGCAGACCCTGCAGCAGCTGCTGAACAAGGCAAACGCGAGCGCGACATTAATGACCTGTATGTTCTATGCCATTTCAATGTCTCGTAACTCAACTATGGTTTGGACAGATTCAGCCCCAGCAGTGATACTGACGCAAATTGGATCCAGTCGTTACCCAAAGCCGAAGTCCCCGACGTAGTAAACACCGTTGCTAAACCTCAACCCCAACGCCCGAGGCCTTCGCCGAAGTCCCCGCCACCCCCGCAAGAACGCGTAGGCACGCCTGCCTTTGCTTCGCAGTCTGCAACCACGCCACAAGCCAACCAGCAGGTTCTCAAAGAACAACATCCGCTCGTGGAGGAGCTTGCACGAGCCACGGAGTCTCATATCGTCGTCACGCGTCGTCTCGAGGAGCTCTCCCGAGAAAAGTCGCGACTGGAGAATCTGCACAGTGGCGCTCAAATCAAGATTGGCGAGTTGGAGACCGGTCGTCTTGAGCTGGAACAGCGATTTGGCGAGGCAAGCAGAAAGGTCGATTCTCTGCAGTCTGGTGAGTCCTCATTTCGTGTGGAAACGGAACCTCGTCGTGACGTGACGACAGAGATCAGACGGTTGGCCTCGGACTTGGGATCAGCACAACGGGAAGTTCTCAGCGCGCGGGATCATTCGGAAAAGGTCGAAATAGAACACTCTGCAGCTCGTGGTCAGATAGAGGAACTACGCGCGAGTGCTGCTTCGGACTCTAAACGATGGCAAGAACAGGATCAGAGCCGCCAGCAAACTATTTCTCTTCTGGTCTCGGAGAAGGCTTCTCTAATAGCCTCTGTTCAGCGGCTGGAAGAGGTTGAGATAGGTATAGTTGCTACTATTCATGTGGTCTGGACGTCGTTCAAGCCCTCTTCATTTAGAACTGCAGGAGAGGGAAACTTTGTTTCTTGCAGAGCAGACAAAGGCTACGAACCTGGCCAACAGTGTCCAAGAATTCGAAATCACTACTTCGAAGCAAAGAAACAAACTCGAGGAGACTCTTGCTCGGGAGAGGGAATTGCTGGAACGCGTTCGAGAACATGTGCGTGTTCTATTTCACTTCTCGGGCGGAAACGGTCTCATCATCCATGTAGGAGCGCGAGATCCAACTTAGGAAAGCTGAACTCGAGGAAGTGCAAGGAGCGTCAACCCAACACCAGCAACGAGTCCGCGAGCTGGAGGAGCAGATCGAAAGTGACGACAGGGCAGATAAACTTGAGGTCTCTCTGAAGAACACTCAAGACCGTGCAGACGAACTTGAATTTCAACTCAGCAAAGTACAACAGGCACGTTCTTTCGACACTGGTCCTCTTCTCATTATTGATACCGTTTTCCAGTTACACGCGACCGTCAAGGGCGAGAGGGACAACTTCGAATCTCAGCTTCGCTCTAAGACCCAAAGCGAGGCGGATTGGAATGCCCGACACGCTAGCCTTGAAACTCAAAATTCTGTATTACAAGGCCATCTGCAGACAGCCAACAACAGCCGTGATGCTCTGCTGGAAGAGCGTGCCTCGCTACAGTCGCAGGTGGAGTTCAATCAGAGCGCAGTGAAGCAGCTTCAGCAGAAACTCGGGGAGCTCGCTTCCGAAGTGACCTCGGGCGACCGAACCCTGCAGAACGTCCAAGGTGAACTCCGCTCCGCTCTTCGTCGTGCAGATGAGTCCGAGAAAACGCAAAAGGACTTACAAGCGGAAGGGACGAGGTTGATGCAGTCTCTGGAAGAGATGCAACCCAAGATTGTCGAATTAACTTCAGTCAAGCTCGAGCTGATGGAGCAAATCGAAAGGTTGGACCACGAAAAGAGGTCTCGTGATACCCTCATCTCCAAGCTTGAGATGGCGCTCAACGAAGGGACGGAACGGGAGGCGGAGGCAGCGAAACTCCGGAAAGAGTCGGACGCGCTTCGGGAGAGAGACAACCACTCGCTGCAGCAGAGCGTCGCGGAACTTCAACGGGGCTACTCGTTGCTTGAGGCCGAGCTCCAGACTGCCCAAGCGACGACGAAGACGTTGGAAACCGAGCGTGCGCGGATGCGGCAGACCGAGGTGCGCCAAGCGGATCTGAGCAACTGGATGAACGCCGAGGCACGGCGTCGGGAAGAAGAAATTTCGCAACTCGAGTCCGCGCTGACCGCGTCGCGCAAGAACGAAGCGGAACAGACCCAGCTCATCCACCACTACCGGACGGAGCTCGAGTCTGTGCAGAGCGAGCTGGTGGCCAAGGAAGAAGAGCTCGAGAGCGTGCGCAGCGACGGTGGCAACGACGATGACGACGACCGGCAGAGTCTGTACGAGAACCAGAATCAGAATCAGAATCAGGGTCTCCGGTCGCTCGACGACGAGATGCTGGGCGCTGTGAGGCAGCAGCATGCGATGGAGCTCTCGTCTGCGCATTCGCAGGTCCGCGCGCTCGAGAGCGCCGTGTTCGAGGCGCAGGATAGAGCGCACAGGCTGCAGCGGCAGGTCCACGTCCTCGAGGAGCAGCTCGCCTCGCGCACCCTTTCGAGGGCGTCGCAAAGACCGTTTTCGCCTGGCAGCAGCAATGCGCGGCCGGCGAGTCGGACGAGCAGTGATTTACGGCGCGGGTCGTTGGCTTCTACCACTACCACCAAGTCGAGCAGTCTCGTGCCGCCCACCCGATCCGTCTTCGACGTCGGGCTCTCGCCGGAGACGCGTCACAAGCGGCAAGTCAGCCTGAGCATGCTGAAAGCCAGAATTGAGAGCGAGACCGCTGCTCACACGCACACACCGCCGCCTCTGCCAAGAGGTCTCTCTCCCATCCCAGATTCTTCCTTGTCAGAAACGGACTCTCCCCACTCCCATCGACCCCAGTTCATGGACGAGTCGCACATCTTTTGGTGTCACTCGTGTCGGGGGGAACTAGTCATCCTGTAGATACCCTGCTCTGCTCGTCGTCATTTTAATGATATTATAACATGGGATCCATTAACGTGAATATACATATACGAGTCGTTCGAAAATGCCAACATAACGGGTAAAGATGGGGGAATACATAACCAAAAGAAAAAAAAATACACATATCATATATCATCACTGATCGACCGGAGACCCCTCACTCGATGCATCAACACCTATAAAAAAACGTTTGCTCGAATCATATTACTTATAAAAGTGTTAAACACTCACCTCGACCTCCTGAGGCTGCAAGGTGCCATGCTTGCGTTCATCCTCGACGCCCTTTTCGATACTCTCCAGAATATCGTCAATCAACTCCCGATAGTCGACGCCGAAAAAGTTGGTCAACTTGGCAGCCTTGCGTCGCCGAATCTGGAACGACGATATCTGTGGACAGGCATACTCGGACGAGAGCGACGTCATGGACGCGCTCGTCGGGAGCGAGTGGCGTCGTTCCGACTTCAAGGAAGCAGCAACCGACATTCGGCGCGAGTTCACCAGTGGTACGTCCTCGTCCGAAGAATCGTCATTGGCCTTGCCGCGCAGAAAACGATAAAGCTCCATGAGCGACTCGCGATCGTCCTTGGAACAAGAGTCAGCGACGCAGGACGGACCCGAATACGAACAACGTACCCGATCAATGATGTCAATCAAAGAGTTCAGAGAGTGTTGATAGTTGAGATAGACAGTAGATTGAGCCAAAACTTGCTGGTATCCCGACGGTTCGGCAAACAACGAATCAGCGAATGACTGCGCAAGAGAGGAAGGACTAGATTGAGGCGTGTCCTCTGCGTGCGAAAGCAAATATCTCGACGAGTCCGACGGACCCGGGCGGTGCACCGTCTTGCCCATGTACGCAGATTGGTTTGGGTTGCGAGAGCTGGAAGGCAAGTCGAGCGTCAAGACATAGGGATTGACACTGGCAATAGATGGCAAACGAGGAGCTGGTGCAGTTGGGCGCATCGTACGTGTATGGAACAGAGTCTGAGGAGGCGGAGCACCGAATACCTGTACATCGAGTCAGCAGGCGCCAAACGACGACGAAAAGATACACACCCTTTCCATTTTTTGCGCCCGACGGACGTTGCGCGCCTTCTCACTCTCGTCCAACTCCTCTCTACCGCGATCGAATTCTTCCAGAGACGCACTCTTCCTGGTCCCGCGAAGCCGGTGTTCGCAGTCAGCTTGCTCGGAATCAGCAAGAGGGGGCAAGGGAGGACCGATCGCACATCCATTCACAGCCTCCAGAGGAACGCGCGAGCCAAGGAAACGGTGGAGTCTTGCCAGTTTTTCTCGCTTTCGTCGCTTCTCAGCTTCCGCTTGCGCCTCGGAATCGAGCGACTCGACGAGCGAAGGGACAGAGTTGCTATGTTGCAGACGTCGGCAGATAGGCTGATGTGGTGTTAAAAAGTTCATGCTCGACGCATCATCCTCGCGAACATCTTCGTCCGACAGATCCATGAACGACCTCGCAGATGCAGCGTCCGGCGAGTCTGCACGGTTGAACGGATCTTCCGCCTTGCCATCATTGCTCACGTACAACTTGAACGACCCTGCAGCCAGTGGAGTCGAGTGTCTGCGACCGTCGGGAGACCAGCAACCATCTGTCTGCCACGGCGTCGACGGCTCCGTCTTCAAACCAGGGGTTTTGACCGCAACCGAGACGGACATGGCTTGCCGGTGGATCTTCTGTTTGGACAACAGGGCCGCCAGCGCAGGCGAGTGTAACTTCTTCGATAATTGGCGGGGCTCGTCCTGCTCGGTTGCAGGCTCTTCCGTCCCTGGCATCCTGCCAAAGACGCGAGCAAGCTTGCGATTTCGCCGGATACGGTCTGCCCGCTCGTTTGCACCGAGCTGATTGGTCGTGGGGGGCAGTGATGATCGGGTATGATACACAGCACGTGGCGACGAAGACATGGAGCGCTTCTTCGATTTAGGCCTGCTACTGCGCTCCGGAACCAACTCCGCTGGCGCTATAGAAGGAGAAGGCTTCTCGACGACTTCGTATATGGGACTGGGCGGGGGTGCAAATTCGAGGGGAGAGTAGGGCGAAGCAGGCTCAGAGAGTGGCTGTAGCCGCGTGGGTGGGACATGGTCTATAGAAGGACTAGGTGGTGCAAATTTCATAGAGGAAAGCGTGATAGAAGACGAGGAAGACTCTGTGCGGCAGTACGACGGCAAGGGATGGTGGAGCGTGACGGCGGTAGGACTGGGCGGAGGAGCGAACCTCATGCTCGCAAGGGAATTACAACGCGAGAGAGTGTGGAGACTGGGAGAATGCATGCTGATCGACTCGAGTTGAGGACGAGAGGGGGATGGGTGCATGATACAAGGATTTTCCGGGACTTCGGACATAGATGGGAAGAAATCAATAAAAGATAAATCGCTATCGGCAATGTCGTCAGCCGGACGTGGGGATCGTGATGGAGAATGATGGGACATAAAGATAGAAGGCAAAGATAGGCGAGGTAGGAAAACCGCAGGATGCGGGTGGTGGACGGGACTCGGCTCCTTGGTCGGGTTGAAGTCGGACTTGATGGGATGCGAGCGCGCCGACGCGAAATCGAACGTGGGATCAGGGAAGGACCCTTGAGGAAGAGAGAGTGACGACGACGACGACTACGAGGCCGAAAAGTGAGTGAGTGAGAGTGTGTGTGTGAGGGAGGGAAAGACGTACGATGGTGGCTGTATCGAACGGGTCACCAAACCTGGATGCTGGCCTGGAGACACAGTGAGCAGGGACCTGCCTCATTTGCCTGTCTGCCGGTGGCGCCAAGTCAAGTCAGCTCACGACACGGCAAAGATCGGGATGTGGTACCTTGCACAGCATCCACGTCGCCATATTCAGCATGCCTCAGTGGTGTGTTCCTGGCTGACCCGGAGAAGAGACTGAGAGAATCACGACCCATCCAGAGGATCTTTTCAACCTTGTTGGACGCGGACGAGGGACGATAGGACGGATCCGAGGAAAAAGTAGATCGCGACAGGTCTGTCACTGATCTGGCAAGGAGCTCGCTAAACTCGGCATGTCTTGGCATGGGAGCGTCGTCTAAGAAAAAAAAAGGGGGGGAGAGAGACGGTGCGTAAGTTGTACACGTCAATAAGGAGGCGCTGTGGAAACGAGCCATACATACCGTCATCATCATCAGTCCTCATCAAGACGGGTGTTGGATTGATGTATGGATTCGGCGTCGCTGGCCGAGAAGAGTTCGAACAAGCCATCGTCGTCGATTGGCCGTCGTCGGGCGGAAGCGCGGTGGGAAGCGCATTAGGCCAGCAATCAGAGCCAGTAATGGCAGTCCACTTGCGCTTTTCCTCCTTGCTCCTCGCTGTGTGAAACACCTCCTGTTCACGCTGGCTCGCCTTCCGCAGACCTTGAACTTTCCTCGGTGGGGGCGGTGGTAGGCTGATCGGAAATTCCGAGGGGGTAGTAGTTACAGTGGGTCCGACGGACCCATTCGTGGGCGAGCTGCCGCTGTTCCGACGCGTGAGTTCGTCGTGCTGTAGCAGTGCTTCGAGGTTTGGGGATATCTGTAGAGCGTGACTAGACTTTTGCACCACGACGTTTGGTCGCGAGGCAGGGGATGCAGGACGGGGAGGTGTAGCAGCCATGACAAGTCAATGCCAACCAAAGAAAAATAAAAAATAAAAACAAGTTCGGTTAATTTCAATTCCTGTGTCTGTCAAGCCGTAAATCTCTCAAGTCTAACAAGTGACTCATGCAATAAAACCAATAATACTACTACTACTACTACAAAAATATGCAATCATCACACAGGAACCCTCCGAGGTGGCAAAGGAGGCCTGCCATTCGGCCTGGCACTCGGCATCGCAGTCGAGCCACCGTCCGATCCTTCTCCCAAAGGCTCCGAAAATTCACCGTCGGGCGGGATATCGCTCGTCGACAACCGTCGGGTTTCATCCTTGGACGCGATCATCTTCAGTGCTTGCGACGCCGCCGAAACAGTTGCACAGTCCGTCTCTTCATCTCCTTGCTTCACTATGACAGTGGAAACACTCCGAGGTGGCAATGGAGGCGGAACGGCACGCGGAGGTGGAGAAATAACATCAGGTGTCAAACTCAACAGGTCCACATCTTGATTCCCATCATTCATCTCGCCACGTCCGAACAAGGTAGAAGACGACGCCGGTGCTTCCTCACTTGACTGTCCCGTCAGTATAGGACTCTTCCACAGTCGATACATGCTTTGGATGGTCGGCCCCTTGACCTTGTTGTCCGGCGCAGTCGAAACCGGTGCAATGTTGCCTAGAGACATCACCTCACCTCTGTGACTAGCGTGTATCCCCGGGATCGTCATCGTGCGTGCTTGTAAAGGTTGGGTGTGGATCAACGAAGGTGCTGGGTTCTCTTCTGTGACTTCTGTGAAATCGCGGTCCTTGAAAGGATCATTCGACCCCTCACCCAACGAACGTGACAGCCCGGGAGAAGTCGACCCGCTAGAAGACGACGAGGTCAGGCGACCACCTGACAAACTTGTCGACCGTCCCTTCTCGACGCCACCTCCTTGGGGAATCGGAATGGGTGATGTGTTTCCATTGGCCCTCTCTAACTGCTCGCGTTCTCTTCGCTCTATGACCGCTGCACGCACGTCCGCATAATTTTGATGTCCATGTGGTCCATCCACCCGCGAACGATGATCGGTCCCTCCAAAGTCACCAAGGTCGTCCGGCGACAAGTTCACACCAGCGTCTTTCTTCAAACCCCAGTTCACGCCCCATTTCCGCATCGCCTCCTTTGCAGTATTGCTCAGCGCTTGTTTGTCCCCCGCTTTAGATTTCAGCGTGGACAAGAACGAGCTAGCGGTGGATGCCCCAAAGGACTGGCGTGGACTTTTGGACGTCGTACTGGTGTCAGAGAGGTAGTTGGAAGACTCGTCGCCGCCTATAGAAGACGAAACAGACAGAGCTCGTGACGACCTCGACTGCGTATATGAGGGTGTGGGTGGGGAATGTGGGGAGAGATGTTCATGAGGATCCTGCTCATTGTCCGAGACCTCCGGAGGTTGTACAGTGGGCGTATCGGGAAGCGGAGTAGGATTACTATCCGGTCCCGTACTTTGTTCTTCGACGTTGCGCACAACTTCTTGCTCGGCTACCTCCGTGTGTTCGGTAGCCGCACTAGCCATGAACCACGAGCGTCGCCTAGCCGTAGTAACCGTTCTCTCCGAGGATGTCGTAGCAGAGCGAACGACAGGCACGTTGTCCAGCGACGACGCCGGCTCCAGTTCAGTGCGAGCACGCGCAAGCGTAGGCGAACCTGTCTCATCCATCGGCTGTGAACCTGCAACCTGAACAGACGATTTGGCGACCCCCTCGGGCGCTGGTGGGGTCATCAGCTTGTCCAAACGCGCAGCATCAGCCCATACTCCACCACGATGTTCGCACTGGGAGCTGTCGAAGAAACTGATATCGTCCATATTCGGCAGCACGACAGAGTCGGCGACCTGTTGTCTAGTGCTCAGCGTCCACGTGCATGCATCCTCGACTTGTTACTCACGATCTCCTCAATCTTTGCCTCAATCGTGTTCAGAATCATACTCCAAGTGATCTGCCGGTCGCTCACGATGGGCTCCACATTGATGACCATGCGCGGTCGCTTCGTAAACGCATACCACATGCGACTGCTAGGAGGGCGTTTGACTTTGACGAGAAGGTTGCCCTCGAGCTCGCGAATGATTACAGCCAAAACGATCTTGACAGTATACGGCTTGAAGCGTGCCCCAAGGTTGATCACGACAGTTGCCTCGACGGTGGCACGAATCGCGCCTTTATACGCAAGGCCCACTTCCAACGACGCGTCGCCTTCCTTGGTGAGCTCCTTGAGCATAGGCTTGCTCAACGTCGGCGCCTTGTTGCCGACTGAGAACTGGGTCACAGCGAGGTCCGTCAGGAACGCGGGACGCTTGACTTTGGACAGCTTCTTCATGATACGACCGATGATGTACGACTCGAGCATCTGGGTCCTGTAAAAGCTGTAAAACAAGCGTCCCAACAGCGCGTTGAACCATCGCATCGGGATGACGTCCGGTTGTTCGTCGAGCGTAGAGACGAGCCAGTCCATCTCGGACGGCAAGAACACAGACTCGAGCGGATCCAGCGTCGGGGTCCCTGATGGATGGTCGGATGCATGAACGAGCGCGAGGTACCAGTCTTCCATGTCGACGCAGGACCTGACGAAGATGAACCACGGCGCAGCGGCAGCCTCAGGCTCTTCCGGCTTCTCGTCCTGTTCTCGCTTCTCCGCCTGCTCCCCGTTCGCCTTCTCGACGCCTTCCCCTTCCCCTTCCCCGTCATCCCGTTCCTTTTCCTTTTCCTTTTCCTTTTCCTTTTCCTTTTCCTTTCCCTTGTCCGCGGACGCGCCCGGCGACGGGTCCTCCTCTGCGCTCTTGGACCGAGGTTTCAAGCAAATAGCATTCCGCCGCGTGAACAACTCCCCGTCCAACAATCCCTCTGGATAAACGACGACGTCATGACCGCCCAGCTCCACCGCAGCCCCACACTCGGTCATGCCCTCGTCCTCGTAGAGATACAACACCTTGCCTTTGAGTACGACATACCACATGTCCTTGGGACGTGAACGCTTCGGGTCTTTCGAGCGTGCGTCGAGGTAGGACCGGACGAGGGTCGCGTACGAACCGTCGACGGCAGATTCTTCGAACGTGCGTCGGACGGTGAGCCAGCCTTTGCGGGTCCGCGGGAGGTCGTTTGGCTCGCTGGGCGAGGGCGGTTCGGTGGAAGGAACATTCGGGCGGTCGTGGTCGGTGCGTTCTTGATGTGTATTTTTGGTTGGGTCGGTGCTGGGTGCGGGTACTGGTACAGAAGTGTAGATGGTAATGAATAAGATGGTGAATATGACGAGGGGGATGAAGGTCAGGCCGCCGAGTACATATGCGTATAAGAGTGCGCGTAGAGACATGAAAGTTGTCAGTGAGTGAGGATACGCGCAGAATGCGCCGAGGAAAAGAGCGAAAGGAGGGGGCGCAACGGCGAACTGGCAATGTCGTGTTTTCCCACAACGCGGACACGTGTGTCATTATACTCTCATTTCCGCAACGGTGTGGTCTACAACAGGTTGACTCGCAGCAGGTGGTACTTAGCAACAGACAGAGTCTGACAGACCCATTTTTTTTCTTTGGGGAAGCCATACAGGATCGACCGCGGGCGGAGCACCGTCAAGATATTGCGAGCGCAATCAAATTAACGGGCTCTTGCTGTGATTGACCAAAGGTACTACCATACTTTGTTTGCGTCTCTCCAGGCCGAGGGGATTGAGCTAGCTCTGCGGAGGAAACGCGGCCTCGGTTCACCTCGTCTTTATTCAATGTCCATCGCTTCCTCATCATCACTTTCCGGGGCTTTCCGCTTCCCTTTGCCATCTCCGCCAAAAGCCCTCTGTTCCTGTTCGAGCTTCTGATTGGGAAGAGGGTGGAGGAACGGCCCGGGCGTGAACAAACAACTTGAAGCAGGAAAGATGGAGACGAGACTCTTACCTTGTCGCGGTTGGCCGTCTTGCACACCTGCTCTATGGGTGGGTCTTAGGACGCCTTAGCAAGCACTCAAAGGTATTAGAGGGGAGCAACTACCTATTTCCCATTTCATGTATCGCACTTCAGCGGAGCTGCCGTATTTCACTTTGCCTTGCAAGTACTCTGCAACCGGTCGCTGCGGCTGCGGCGTCTCCTGCCGATCAACCAGCCATTCCAGCACTTCGAACACCTTGGGATCACAGCTCTCCAAGAACGGATACGTGTGCAAGCTGAGCTCGCAAGCCCGGATGCAAAGACTCGGTGCTTCGGTCGTTTGCTGACGCCAAGTCACTTCCAGTTCAGATTTACGGAGGCCGAGATCGGCCACAATTGCAATGTAAGGAAGAGTCAAGGAACTCTCATCTAAGCCACCGATCGTCGGACAAGTCCCCTCGGCCTTCTCCAGCGTATCGGACTGCTTGTGAATGCCAGCCTTGTCAGATATCAGGATCTGAGACATGCAGTCAGCACCACCGGGCCCGGGATCGACCGACTTGAAATAGATAGGGATGACCTGGTCGATGCCCGGCTGATATTGGCAACACTGGATGGCACATGTCCGGTGCCAATGTCGCATCATCAACTCGTTCAGGCTGTATAGGGGCATTAACATCAATGACAGACGCGAAAGCAAATAACTTGCCTCAATTGATCAACCGCCTTCCTATGATACGTCTTGTTGGATAAAGGACTCCATGGATATCCAGTGAGAAAAATTCACGTAGGCGTCCTTGAATGCCGCCTCGGCCTCGGTGCCCGCACGATGCGACCAGAAATCCATGCCAAAGACAAATTTGAAAAACTCGACCACAGAGATCATCCTGCAATGATACAGCTCCGTATCAAAGTTTGGAGATACCCAAGGTTTTGGTAATCGCTCCTCGCGGATCACGAACAGATCTTTGGCGAGTAGCCAGAGTAACCGACTGACCAGCTCACCACGTTGCCCCATGTCAACCATCCCACTGTCAACCTTGTTCCTCAACGTATCCAATGTTGTTCCCAGTGACTGATCAATTTCGTGGAGCATATGCGCTGCAGCGCATGACAAGAAGGGTTCGGATGGGTAGGTAGTACAACTCCACATGCTATCGTCGGTCGTTGTAATGACCACACGGAGGTTGCTTGCAACAGAAGATTCAATGAACCGAGCACCTTCCCTGTGACCAACGCAAATGTCAAGGCCAAACCTCTGACTGAGTATCGCAAGTGCTTGCTCAGGAACATCTGGCTGATACCCTCGCCTCGCAATCAGCTTTTCTGATGCAAGTTCAAGCATCCCGGTCAAATCGTGCACTTCCGACTCCTTTAGCGACGACCAACTGTTGGAACGCAGTTAGAAATTCAAATTCAAATGATATGGGAATAGAAACTCACATAGGACGACCATATCGTAGGATATTGTCTGCTTTCGCAACCTCGTGAAGTGGAACTTCATCGGCTCACAAAATGGCGAGAATGATAATGTACCAGGTTGTGGAATTCTGGAAGAGTTGACTGCCAGCTCGTTAAAAGGATCGAAGAAAGAAGCGCAGAAGACACATACATAATATTAATGCTTCCGGGGATGCAAAGTCACCGACTTTCGATGCCGTCGACGCAACAAGCACCCAAACTCCCCCCTCATCAAAAGTGTGTCCAGAATATGAATTGATGACCCGAAGTAATTCTGTCGAACGGCTAAAACCTTGCACCTCATGAAGAGGATGTGCCTCGTCAAGCGCGATGACTAGCTTCGGCCCTTTGAACCCGGCAGGAAATACTGTCGCAAACTTTTCGCCCATGCATCCATAGTATTCCATTACCTTCTCCTTCGCAGTATGCAGCCCGATATCCCCCATGATCTGCCAATTCCGTCAAAAAGCGGGTCAACGGTAGGAATTTACGAAATCCACTTGGTCGTATGCGTCATTCAATCGTTGGAAAAAATCGATACGGTGTTGTGACTCCAACTGGCGCATGTCATTGCTCCAGCTCTGGACTGCTGCAATGCCATCATGACTGGTCAGCCGGGCTGCCAGGTCATCTCCAACAACCTTGAAAATGGCAGCGAAGAAAGCACAGCATCGGATAAAATACTCTGTCTCATCTTTGCAAAATCCAGTCAGGATGTCCGCGGGTACGTTGTCGCGAAGTGGATATCCAGATTTGTCCGCCTCGGGTCGAAGGTTCATGTATAACAATAAGATACCCCTGTCAGCGAGCTATGCAAACGCACGTGAGCACCTGCAAAATGATGAATGGAAAAATGAAGGACCTCCAAGATAGTGCGGGTCTTTCCCGTCCCGGAACTCTGTACCACGGAACAAAATCTCCCATAATACAGTTTCCCGGCACGCTCCGGGCCGCGATAGTCCCGATTGTTCTGTTTGACGTATTCGTACAAAGCGTCAACGGCAACGCCTTGATAGGGTTATTCCGTCATCGCTAATAATAATTCATCCTTCTCCTGTTGCGAGAGAGCACCCTCGTCTGCTGGAGAACACAAATAAGTGGTGAGCAGAATATGAGACCGGAACCCACCTTGTGATGAAGTCGAAGAGACACGGGGTTTAGGGTGAAAGATTTCTATTCAGCGGATTATGAGCTTCGCTCCTCTGGAACCGTCATAAATTCAAAAGAGACACGCACGGCTTTCCAGAACCTCGTTGTAATTTCCACTGTTCCATGCTGCAACGAGGGTTTGTCGTAAATCCGGGTGGGTTTTTAGCAGCGCCATTGTCGATATGGCGTATTTCATGTGTATGTGACCGTATGATCCTGTAATGATCCCGACGAGGAGGAGGGACAATTGCCCAAAGTTCCAAGCATTTGGGTCAGTAGGATCATTTGGTAAGTTACCCTCGACGGCGGCCTGCACTGTAGATGCGTCAAACTTCATGTTGGAGAATGTGCACCAGACAGGGGCTTTTTGTCATTAATCAACATTGACAAATAGCTTACTAATGAACCGCGCCTCGGAATCTGCCGGAAACAGTCTCAGTGGGCAAACTGCTGCGGTCGCGCCCTCTCCCATTATCCATCCACATTACCGAAGACGGATACCTGTAACACTTCGGATCGGCAATCAAAGGTAACCAAGGCCGTTGAACAAAGGTTTGTTACACATCCTGTGGACGAGTCAAACAACAGGTTTAATATAAAGGTATTACGAGACAAGCGGCTAACGAGATGGTGGTTCAGTGTAGGAGATAGAGAAGCTTATCGTGGTTACGATCGCGGGGAGACTTCATATCTAACGAAGATCAGTGTGAGAGGGAGAGGTAAGCGATTGGATGAAAGCAGAACTTTTTATTGGAAAAGGAGTGCACATGGAACACCATGAGGCAGCTTTACACGTACAGAGAACCTCGAGGGGTGGATGGTTATAAGCGATGGAGGCAGGTGATCAGAGATATGAAAGTGATTAGAAATGCGAGATAAAATAAATGAACGAGGCTATTCCTGAGGCGACGCACCTAGACTCGTCTGTCAGGGGGGGATGGGGTATGATTAAAATCACGATGGCAGCGATAAGGACAACTCTAATATGTGGGCGTGCAATGGGTATACATGAGGCGATCAGTATCAATATGATGGGCCTCGAGGTCACGCGGGTGGAACAGAGGAGACTAGATTGGGGAAGAGGGGACCGATGGGAGGTATCCAAGCGGGCTACTGTATTATGTATGGGGATGTCTTGGGAAATACGCTTTGGCAGTCGGCAGAGATAGTGAACGTGAGAGAGAGGCAGAGTCTCAGTAAGGAGTACCGCAGGAGGAGGAGAACGTCGTCTGATTCCGCGGTGGCGGGTCCGTCAACGACCAGGCACGATCTGCCTCGAGGCGGCGTGTTATTGCGGTGCTTGCGTGGGTTTTCCCTATTAAAGGTTCTCTTCCAAACAAAAAAACCTTTTACTAGCTTCCCCCCCGCAAATGCAACATCGCGGCAGATCCCGCAATGTCTCTCTCGTTGCACTCGCAAGACAAGCTTCGGAGGAGCGAAGAATATCTCTAGAGGACCAGATTCAGGCCGCCTACGCTCACGATAACATTCGGCTCGCAAAGATCCTCCTCCTCAGACTCAAGGGCATCCACGTATCGACCGACAACGATCCTCGCATAGACCAGGTTCGCGACGAGGACTTTGACATCTGCTTCGCCCCCTCCGGTCCACTCGCTCTCGACACTCGCGCCGTCCAGGAGACACAGCACCGGTGGCACGAGTCGCAGCGCACACATCGTCTCCGGGTTTGCGAAAAGCTCTGGGAGGACGAGAAGATCCGCCTCCACGAAGACAAGCTCCGCGCCATGCACAGACGTGAACAGCTCGCCCTCGCCCAAGAACGTGCCCGCCTCGCAGAGAAACAGCGTCACACCAGGGTACGTCATACTTTTTTTTTTCCCTTTCCCTCAGCCCCTCACTATAAAGTCTAGTCCCGCCCCGAGACCCACTTCGCCAAGCGGGAGCAGGATCCCTTTCAGTACACCTTCATGCCCCCATCCAAACCCTGTCGCTCCCCCAAGGTTCCCAAGAAGACCTTGTCTCACTCGACCGGGTCTCACAATCGTTCCGTCTCTTTCAAAGAGGTCATCAATGCAATGAACGGAAAGCTCTTCCCTCCGGACTCTTCCGAGCGTGCAGACGACGCAAGACGGCTGGTCGGCATGCCCATCGCGAACGCAGCCCCCAACAAACGCAAGGCTTCCGTCCGCGCCGAGTTGCTCGACAGTCTCCTCCAGGTCGTCGAGTGGCAGGAAGGTGAGAGACGCAGGGCCAAAGGCAAAGAGGTCGTCCCCAACCATCAGACGGTCAAGTCCCCCGTTCTTCCCCCCATCCCCGGTCCCTCGGCTCCCTCTTCTTCGCTATCAGTCCCTTCCGTATCCTCTTCCGTCTCGTCGCCACCGTCTCGCTCCAGTTCATGGCTGTCTTTCGGCAGCTGGCGTTCCTCTACCACGGACTTCACCGCCCCTGAATCGCCCGTCTTGGCTTCTCCCACCTCTTCCCAGCATTGTCTTCCCACTCTTATCGAGTACCAACGTGAACTCCACCCACGTTGTGCCTTTGTTCGCATCTCGGTTGAGGAAAGCCCTCTTTGTCCCCCCGCCACACCACACCGCCGGCCCGTTCATGACGATCGTCTGCCGGCTTCCCCCATTGGTTCTGCTGACCATGTTGCATCTCTCCGTATACAGGCGACTCTAGTGAAGCGTGTCACGCGCTCTGTCGCCTCCATCGTCGAGGTTGCCAAAGGTCTCCAGTCCGCCTATATTACCGCCACCATGTTTGCGGCAGGTCCCACCATCTACCACGACCCTGTGTCATCTTCACAGCCTCACCGGACCGTGCGATGTCAGCGGCAACTGCGATGCGATGGCTATCGCGCACTTGCCAAAGATGTCCAAGCCTTTACAGATTCGACTGCGCCAATCAATCATACATCCGAACCTGTACACTTCATTCCGCTCGTGTCGCTGCCATCGGGGACTGCCGGCCTGCCCAAACCGCCTGTGCCCAAGAATGTTATCATCATTCCTTCCCCGCTCCGACCCCGTACACCTCCTGCTGCGCTCGCCTATCGGATGCGACCGGTCGCGAATCCTGCCGTCCTCCGCCTCAGAGCGCTGCAGAACCTCATGTGCGCTCGGGGCAAGGAGTGGGAGGGTCGTGCGCGCGAAGGTGGGCTCGGGTGTGGCAAGGAACGCATGCTCGGTATGGCCTTTGAGGGCCGGGGACGGAGCGGGCTTGGATGTGAAGTTCGCTTCGTGGTCGTCTGATCGCGCCTTACAGTTGTCACCAGATCTACGCTCGGTATAATATTCTTCCTGCAAGGTTGCTCAAGGACTTTATAATGGGCTATGCACGCATTTAATCTTACTTATCGCTTGCTTCTTTTCCTCCACACAGCTGTTTTCTTTTTTCGGCGCTCGGTGTATGTTTAACGGGCTCGGCGTACGTCTTCAGGATGACGCGTCGCTGTATCGATATCTCTTCTCTGCATCTCGTATACCCCATCGCTTTTCTGTACATGCTACTTACTCTTTCCCTCGTCACGTTACCCATGTCTCTGTTCACGCTTTACAATGACCACACGATTCGTACAATGAAACGATAGATATAGATATTGCTCCGTCCAGTTATTCTGGAGGGAAAACTACAGTAAGCGAAAGGGGTATCGCGATTAAGATCATCAAGTAAGTAAAACGTCAATGACTAAGGTCTAGAGTAGATCCACCTTGCAACCATGCCCGATCCAAAGCCGACTGTTGACCCCATGGCGACGGAAGAACATTCCGATTTGGACCGACACTGACCGGTGGTGCGGGGACGGCATTGCGCGTAAACATGGGCGGTCGCCGCGGCTGCTGGAGGCGCATCGCGTTCGGTATGTCCATTGCGCGCTGCAATGGGGGGCCATTACCCACTAGCCCTTGTTGTTGAGGAAGCTGCTGCGGAGGCGCAGAGCCCGATTCCCAGCTCTCCCAGCCCCCTTTCTCCTGCTGTTCCTGCTGCTGTTGCTGTTGCTCCCCGTCTCTATCGAGACTCCAGGTGCTGAACCTGGAACTACCCAAAGCCGACTCGCTCCGCCTCCGGGCTAGCTCCTCCCGCAATGACAAGAACTCCCGGTCCAGGTCGAGTGTCACGCCCTGTTCGGCGAGCGACGCGGGATCGATACCGAGCTGCTTCCGCAGTTCTTCGTTTTCCTGTTCCAGACGCGTAATCTCCGTTTCCCGCTCGAGCGCCCAGTCTTGCCGATAGTTGGGCGGCGGGGTCTCGGAAGAGAGCGCGTCGATGAGAGACTGTATGTCGGCTTCTTTGTTTTCTGGGTTTTCGTCGGCGGGTTCTGGTTCTTCTCCTATCAGAGAACGGTAGAGCGCTCGGAGGTTTTTCGCGAGGCGCTGCAGACTGATCGCCGTCTGTGTCTCGGTGGCCAAGCCGTTGAACTGGTTTTGCGAATCACATGCAAGTATGAGGCCTTCGTAATGACGCGTCAGAGTGAGTTCGTGCTGCTGCGCCGCCAACTGACGAAAGCAGTTTCGCGCGCATCAGCGATACGGCCTGCGCCCGAACATAAAACGCACTGCGTGATTGCGGAACTTTGTCATGATGGTTTCCATGGTGTTTTCATACTCTTTGAGGAGGAGGCTAAACTGTTTGTTTTCGTGTAGTAGCGTTTGGTTCTCGATCACGAACTGGGCGTTCGTGCGCTCTAATTCGGACTCGAAGGACTCTGAGGTGGAACCAAACGATCAATCAGATGCCGCTGCGGCTGGGAACGGAATGGAGGGGAGGGACTGATGGCAGCAACCTTTTGAGATGTCGACGTTAAATCGCCTGAGTACGAAGCCGGAACCGGTGTATACGGCTTGATCCTTGAGCTGGCCTCTCAGAGGCTTAAACTGGGTGTTTGGGAAGAGGTTGAACGGACCTTGAGCGACGTTGCTCTAGACTGGAGAGCTGTGGTCATTTTTTGGTTGTGAGCGAGCTGGTCGCTGAGCTCGTGGACGAGGAGCCATGCACGGAGGAGGTCGTTGTCCATAATCATGATTCGTGAGAAATCGAGAGGACCGCTTGTCTTTGTCTTTGTCTCTCTCTTCGCTGTACAACACACTCTCCCTCTCTCTCCTCGCAGTTACCGGTGGGTCTCTTCCACGTTCCACTCGGCAAAGTTGAACCTCCTTGCAGTCGCATATCCTTCCTCTCATTTTTTCTTCTCACTACTGTCTGCCACTTTACTTAATTCCCAAAATATGGCTTCAGCTTCGACCTCAGGACTATCTGCCTCCGTGACTCGCATTCTACACCTGACGGGCTTCGCCAAGGAGCTCAAGACCAAGGACATACAGGTCGCATTCTCCGAGTGGGAAAACGTCGCTGGAGGTTTCAAGATCAAGTGGATAGACGACACCAGCCTCTTGATCGTCTTCCAGGACGCTTCCGTTGGTACGTCGTCATACGCAGCACGCCCCCTAGGCAAGTCTCCTCAACGCATCATATACAGCCAAGCGTGCCTATCTCCACGCTCTCGCCTTCCCTCCTGCCATTTTGACAACTGGCAGTTCGTTCGCCTCCATCAAACCATATGACGGTCCTGATGCACAAACCGTCATCCAAACCGTAAATTCCCGTGGCCAGCACAACAGCAACCCCTCGCGTGGGCACAACATGCGCGCCGCTTCCATTTCCGTTTTCCCCAGCCGCAGTGCCAACAACAGTCAGAACGGCAACGTTCTGCGTAACGGAAACGGTCACGTGCTTAATACAACCATTTCAGAGCACTCGCCAAATCAGATCAACGGCCGGGAACCTTCCCCTACGCTTCCTACGCTTCCTTCCCACCCCTCCTTGAACGATCTTATTAATTCGGCTGTCTCTCATGAGGATCCCGCCATCCTCCACGCAGAGGGTCCTCCAAAGATCGGTGACCCAGGAAAGAGAATGCTCGGCGCTGCCCTTGGTGTGAGACACCCCGCGCTGGGTCCACGCATCATCAATGGAAATTCCTCTGGGGACGGCAGCCCTGTCTCCACGCCGCGTGCTCCACTCGACTCAACTATGCGTGACGTTCAGAGGGCACTGGGTAGTCTTGTTGTCGAGTAATCATTGTTCATTCTCTATTTCTAGTGTTTATGTGTACGAATCCATGTTTTTTTTCTGATCACCTGCATCCCCTTTGACACCTAATAGGAGGGTCTTGTAATATTGTTTTCAAGTCTCCCTTTGTACGCGCTTTCCCATGTGCCATGGTCCATTTTTATCACATTCACATTCACTGTCCTTCGTTTGTGTCATCAGGTACCACTACGTGTATACACTGCCATCCCATCACTCCTCCCAGTCACCTCAGTGGCGATTGAAAGCAGTTTGAGTGATGCAACCATTGCATGTTCATAGCATGCTCACTGGCAATTGCGGCCACGATGTGGATGCCCCTACTACGATCAACCCGAATTGAAATAGCGTAGAGCTTTCATATGGGAAAAGGAAAAGCAGGGTTCCTCGTCCGCATTCATCGTCGACGCCTGATGCGGTTATCCGCTTGGGTCGTAACAAGGTAAGATAATCATAAGCCGATCGATGCTGTGTCCTTGCTGCAGGCGCATGGCAGGATGTCCATCTGGACAGGTGGCGTCGTGGCAACTGGTGCTGGCGATCAGCTTATATGAATCAGATGGTTCCAGCTGAACCAACCATTGATCACGACCAAAGTAGCTGTGCGGCGTAGCTGAGTTGAGGGAGTATCGCCCCCGGCGTACCCGTTTCGACACTAGTACTCTCTTAATGGAACCATCCGTCTTGGTGAGTTTTTTTAGTAGCTCCGAGGAGGGCTCCACGACTGACGCCATTACGATATTTGTTCGTCCTCCACTCTAAAAACCTGGTTGCGGGGGATGTAGTGGAGCGAGCCGAGCCCTTCATGGAAGTTTCTTCTTGTCGATGAGAACCTGACATGTTCCTATATCAGGCCCCAACGAGGCGATCACCCAGCTGCGTTGCGACAACTGTGCGCAACAATATTGATGAGTCAGTTCCCCACGGCCGGAGCCACAGACCGCCCGTACTTAGACTGGGAATTTTGGAAACGTCAAAGAACGTCATGGGAAGCAGTCCCATAACGGTATCGTACGGGTTGGTCGCCGTAGAATACCCCGTCAGTCAAGGTTTCATGGCGCTGTCATACACGCGGTCCAGGTGCGCCTTTCAACTTCCACCCAATTGAACTCTCAGCAAAACTAAACTAAACTATTCTTTTTCCCGAACCACGAGTCATTACCCCCTTGCGGCACCGCCCCGTTGTTGCCTCCATTCAGTCGGCTGATTTACCGGATATATCAGCTCACGTACATATGGTGCTTTCGACTCACTGGGATTTGATGATGCGATCCCGTTTCCTGAATGAAAAGGTTTGTCCATTCTTGAACGACGCGTGGTATGCTTGGTCTATTAGTTAAAACGTGTTTCATAAGCTTCCCCCATTGTTCTGCTGACCGTGTCAACGTATATGATCCATCGCGGCCATTTGATAAATGGAAGCCCGAGCGCAGCACTAGGTTCAGGTCACGCACTTTGGAGGCATCCGATCAATTGCCAACGTCACAGATACACGGGCACTAATAACAATTATAAATGCACAGTATCACTCAATCCGAGTCGTCCCTGATACCCCATCTCCTTTACGCGCAGTCCTAGCGCATCGGTTAGCTGGCTTCCCTCGGGCCACCCGATTCGGACTTTATGATCTCCTCTCCCTTTTACCCTTATCCCGTGAACGATAAGTCATCATCCGCCCGGCGGGCGGTAGACTTGCAGCCGCACATATATTCCCCCTCCGAACCTCACAATTCGCCAAGAATCACCATGTACCCTCAACTTCACGCCACTGGATGCCACTCGCCCAACTATGCTTACCCGGGCTACGAGCAATACTACTACTCAAAGGACAGCTGGCCGGGCGCTGCTGCACCTAGCTCTTGGTCGTCGTATTATCCCTTTCCCCGGCCGTCCTCATCCTCACTCGCCGTCAACCCAAAGATGACTATCCTCCCTCCCCAGCCCGTTCTAGAGTCAGAAATCGACACACCGTCTTCCCTTTCATCTCATTCTGTCCTCACTCCCTCGTCTCCATTCGCACAACACGATATGGACGAAGCTATGGAGTTTGATGAGTTTGAATGTGAGGACGAGGACGAGGACTACTTTGACTCGGATTTTGCGGACGATATGGAGGGCATAGATGAAATGCCTTCGCCACTCTATGGTGCGTCTGCGCCACAGGTCACCAAATCCACTTCCGCACTGGCAGGTGCATTAGGTGACGCACCGTCACCCTCCTATGACACCGATCACAGCGTGTCGGTTCCAGCCGACCGCAGGTTGTCTGCATCCGTACCAGGTTACGCGAGCGCATCGTACCGGTCTACCGCATCTTCTTCTCACCAACGATGGCCGGAGAAAGCACATTCCCCAGTTCCCCTGACATCTTCTCCCCACGCCTCTTCATACCCCTCGCAACACACGTATACCCACCGCAACTACACGACATCGACGACATCGACATCTTCGCTTTCGCCTAGTTCGCCATCCATGTACGATCACCACGTTTCCACGTCGTCGTCGCTCGCCGGCGCATTTGCATCGTCCGCTCCGCCGTCATCATACGCCTCGCGCCACGCACACGCACACGCGCCTCGTCCCCTGCCTATCCTGCAACCGCAGCCAATCCGCCCCATACCACCAATACCCATCGCGGACCTCACGTCGAGCGCAGACGAGAACGGGAGCAGCAATAGTCGTTCGCCGGAACCGCACGCCGAGTCGAGGCTGTCGCCCCTCCCGCTCCTCTGCCAGCCCGTCTCGGACGCGGTTCGGTACCAGCTCAAGGAACCAACCGGTAGCGGAGGTAACGAGGACGATGAACGCCAGGAAGAAGCCTGCTACGAATCGGAGTCCGCACCGGAGTCTGCATGCACAGATCTCATCACGCCATCGGAGGAAACTGAGGGTCGGTTCGGACCACAAGGGATGGGGATAGCGTTCCTGACAGAACCAGAACGGCATCGGCATCCTCACCACCAAACACATAATCATCACCATCACCATCTTCATCATACTCCATCGGCTGGTGGCGCTTATTCCGTGGTGGAAAAGCTGTATTCCTCCTGTGTGTCTGTGGGTTCGCCGATGCGGTGGTGATAATGATCATGATTACGAAGAACTTTTTTTCTTCTTCTTGCATGTTCGCTTTCGTTCTATCCTGTTCTTTCGTTCTTTCTTTTTTTTTTTGGCAACTGAATTGGATATGTTTCAACGCATCAATAACGATACATCATATGTAAAAACAACACAACTAGTCCCATACTCGGTCTACGCTAGACTAATCATGCATCCATCATGTATTCTGATTGATATCATAGCTTTGATATACCTGTAATGGACTTGGAACGGCTTCTCTTGGTTTCATCAAGCGCGTGATTACAAAACATGTCATTATCGAGACATTACGTGTAGTAATACTTCTAATTGTGACCGTGAACAAAGAATAGAACAAGCCAAGATTCTGATGGGGAAAAAAAACAAGATTGCTGTACTGTACGGAAAATGGAAAATAATTATGGAGCCAACAATGCCAAGTCTTTTTTTTTTTCCTTCTTTTTAGGTGTGATTATTGAATCATGACGGATTCGGCTGTAACGTTCAGACGCCACTGCAAAGTCTCCAGAATCGTGGTCAGATGTCACCAGCGGCCGACGGGGTTCGCCTCCTCACATCACGGGTCGTGGCTGGCCTAGTCCAAATTCTGTCCAAATCACGTATTTGGCGTTTGCGCGGGCTGCCAGATGGGACTCGACTCCGGACATTATTAGAAGAGATATTGCGGCCTCTGCGGGGTGTGGGTGGATGTTCCAGTGTGTGAGCAGTGGATGGAACATGTTCCGGCCAGCGAGGCTCAAGATGGACCACCTCGGTGGATGTGCCAGTGGAGTGAGGTTGAAATGGCCCTGCCAGTGGGAAGCCCGAAAGTCCGTGGATCTGTGAATAGTAGGCAGCTGAACCAACTGATGCGGATGTGACGGCAAACTTGGGCGAGCCTGGACTAATACTTATAGCCGAAAATGGAAGGCTAGCTCCCGCACGGAATTGGCTGAGCACTTCACGTGCTCCGGTAACTTGACGCGTGTGTAGGACGGGCGAATCCGCGATGGGATCGCCGCCATCCGATCTAGAGTCCTCTGGAGCCGGAAACAATTGGTCCAGCGTTGGTAGACAGTGCGCAACAGTCCTCTGCTTAAACGGTTTATCGAACCCTCCATCGATGCCATCTTGTCTGGCCACGTTCGTGTTTCGATGGCTCCCCTGCACTCGTGGCGAGCCATTTATACCACCGTCGCGTTTGAGAAACCTCGTCTCAGAAAGCCAGTGCCTAAATTCGTTCGGCTTCCGTTCCGGTACGCTGTCGCTCCTGCCAGGTTGCTGCGAGTCGTGGTAGCTACTCCCAGATAAAAGTCCCTCGAAATAGAGTTTCGTCCGCGCCTCCAAGTACTTTCTATAAGTCCCTTGACATTCCTGGATACCGTGTGCGGGCCCAACGCTGGAAGATAGAGTCTCATAGATCGCGTGTCGTTCCTCCCGAGTCAGCGGCTTTGGGTGGGGAAGAAGCAACCCTTTGCCGCTCGCAGAACACGGCGAAGTCTCGCTCCATGAAAATAACCGGTCTTCCGTGTGAACCGGCTTGCCAGGGTAGTCCGCTAGTTCTTGCATTCTCTCGAACACTAATGTATGGCGGTATGCATACGCGATATCCCCGATCGCACGTTTCACCGAGAAGGATCCGTCAAGGGGATTGGCAACCGAGTTGAACGCATAACCGTCGTCATCTTCCACCATCGAAACGGGGGGAACCTGCGGGAGTAGCGGGTTCACCGCAACATAGCCCGACGTAGTAACCGGGCCGGATGGAGAATCTTCGGAGAAGGCACGGCCAGTTTCCGTGGATTCGTTCGATTCTTGGGTTTCGCAGATCATTCCGCTGGAAGGGACGACCTTGAGATTCCCGTGTGCCAACATGTTCTTTTTTGGGCGACCAGATTTCGCTTTCGTGATTCCGCGGGGCTTATTGAAGATTTTTCTTTCTGCCGCTAGAGAGTACGAGCCATGTGGGCGGCTGCTTTTCAAGTTGATCGGTGCATTTCTCAATGGGCGAAGATTAGGCTAGTCACGGAGAGCGCCGGAAGGTGAGCTGATCTCGCTTAGTAAATAGTACGATGGTTAATTACCAGGGGGGCAGTGGGAGCGTCCTTGTCTGCTGCCACCGGATTGCCATGCTTGTCTTCCTTCACCACGCGTAAACCCCTGCTGTGAAAGTAGTCGTAGACGTGCCTCCTGTCAATGTTGTACCGCTCTTGCAGCTCTTTGCGAACAGCAAATGATGGCATCTCTGTGTTTCCGGGTAAAATGAGGGCGTCCAGGTCTCGCACGAGCTCGGGTCCGAGACGCAACGCTAGGCTTTCAGGGTTGACTCTGCGGCGCTGATAAACCACATTGTTGTCGTCGGCGCGGCTGCCGGTGCCTGGTGGAGATGCTTCTTCCGCAGCGGTGCCACTGTCATCGACAGCAGCGGCGTGTTCAGCGGCGGAGTCGCTAGCGTGATGTCTGTCCATTCTCAGGCCTGGTTGGTAGGTAACAACGAAGCAACAAATGGTATGGATTATTCCGAAATATCTGACGGATTGTTGGCGGGCTACTACCGTCCCTTGGAATGCTGCTTACACTCGGACATGTGATCTGGCATGTGCATGATGCTGACAGCCTGGGTAAAACTATTTACAATTGGCACGCTCCTTTTGCCAACCAAGACAAGTTAGAAATACAAGCTTGCAGCGAACACGACTAGTATAGGCCATTGTCAACGGGAGGCCGCAGAGAGTGTGGGAGTCGACCTACTGTCTCTCTTGATTTTGGTTTGTGCCTCTTCCATTTTCTTGAACAATTCCGTGTCACCAATCACCCTCGCCGCATCTCGCACTTCACGACAGGTCTCGTCCAAGCGACTGATGACCCTAACGACAGTACCTTCCGCCACGTCAGTCAACATGGTAATCTGGTCAAATGGCTTGGCAGATGAGTGTCAATCAACGTTGCGGCACACAGGGAGCCGAGTTACCATTCCCTTTGCCCATTCATACACCACTTCGACCAGTCCTGTCTTGAGAGTAGACCTGAACTCTTCTGCAGCGACCTTGTGTCGATCTTGGATGCGTCCTACTCGATCAGTGACTGCAGCGATTGCCGCCAAGCCTTCTTCCAACCTCGCAGGTATAAGAGGTTCTACGACCGTCTTCTCTTGGAAAACAAAACAGGAAAGGAGTGCAACCACTTCTCCAGGATCATAATTTGCGAGCGTGTTCTCGAGGATAAGCTCAGTAAGAACGAGTTCATTGACCGAGTTGATCTATTATTTGCAGTGAGAAGCGCATGTCGGAACTAGACAAAAGTCAAATACCTCGCAAGCCACCCGACCTTTGAGCTGTACGGTTTGATTTTCATCAACGAAGTTGAGCTCCTTGAGAACCTGAATCCGCTGCTCGTATTCTGGGACGAGCTCCAAGTTTTGTTCGGAAATGGCGTCCTTCAGCGAGGCTATTTTTGATCTTAAAATCCGAATTCCGTGGAGATGGATATACTGTCGGGTTCATCAATGGTCCGATCAGAGATAAAATTAAATGCACTCGCATGGTTATCAAAGTCCTCGCATCGGGTGCATTCGAACGTCTCAAGGGTCTTGCGAATTTCATTCCTAGCCCGAAGAGTCTCTTGGAATTCAAGAGTGCGCATACGACTCCAGTCTATCTCCAACAACGCGCCGGTTGTGGCCCATTCCACCACTATCATTTCCAGCGTAGTCATTGCGTCAAGAATAGAGGCCTTTTTATGGATGTCCACAATTGCGGATGCATCCACCTGCGCTCTCGAGGCTGAATATTTACCATAAATACCAAACAGTGCAACATCTCACCTTGATAGTCTTGTTTGTGATGAAAGAGATGCTGCTCAATTTAACGCTGGCAACCTCATATGTAGCATTATCGGGCTTCAACGCTGAGGGAGAAGGGGGCCATTTCGGACAAACTACAGCTTCGTCAACATCTAGTCAAGGGATTTAGCAACCCAAATCGACTGTAAAAGATACACGTTACCTTGATTTCCCTTCACCGCATGGTCTACGAGGGCGAGAACAAAGTATCTCCGTTCACCCCCTGACTCCGGCAGGTCGGGTTTGAGTAACACCGCGGCATGATAAGGATAAAAGTGCTGAAAAAATGCCGCGATCATCTATTCGCTTATTTTTGGGTTTTACGAATATGCTTACCGAATTCCTTAAAATTACTATTCGACCAGTCGCAAGGACATGGCGATTCGAAGTACCCCCAGCAGCCATCGCGAAGAGGCGCCTATTATAGTTTACCATCGTACGCTGAGCATCGTAATAAAATTCGATGTCGCTCGAGCAGATGTCACATTGAAGCTTTGGCAATGAAAGAAGATTTCTCTCTTGCTATGCAAATCTAGCATTCGGTTCAAAGTTGAAAATAAAATGAAATTGGTACTCACATCAGCGACTTCTTTCTGCTGATCTGGTAGAAGCCGCTGGGAAGCGTTCTCTGAGAAACTGCGTTTGATCATTTCTTCTACTCGGAGAGCCTCTACCCGCAACAAATTGAGAATCATGTTGTAGGTCAGGCGGAACTGCGACTGAAGTTTTGCTGGAGTTCCGAGCATCATCCCGGTCAGCGTCGTTTGCTACAACGGGTAGTCAGTATATGCAAGAGGAAATGGTGAATTACGGAGTAGATCGTACATCAGGCAACTCATCGCCCGCAACGATAATAACAGTACCAGTGGTGTCTAAACCGCGACGCCCAGCACGGCCAGCCATTTGTGTGTATTCTCCGGGTAAAATGTCCCTGAAGGAGCGACCATCATGTTTTCGAATGCTCGAGAAGACTACGCATCTAGCGGGCATGTTTACGCCCTGAGATCACCTACCCTGTCAGACACCGTATAAACGCCAAAGTCACACCATACCATGGCAAAGGTCTCCGTTGCAAATAAGATCTTCACTAGTCCCCGAGCAAATAATATTTCGACCACCTAACACAGATGGATTAGGAGTCGCGCCGCTTCACATTGTTGGCTCACTTCTTTGACAATTGGCAACAGGCCTCCATGGTGCACCCCAATGCCACGCGAGAGGAGGTCACGCATCTTGCCAAGTTGTGGCAGCTTCTTGTCCGATCCTGAAAAGGAGTTTAATCAATGTACGCGGAATTAACCTGCTACGCGAAACTGACCCTTGAGGCGCGATAGCGCCTTTTCCATTGCAACGTGGACTTCGCTCTTCTCAACGGACGTACAGAGATCAGCATTTGTCAAGGTGGCTGCGTTTTCCTCGCATCTCTTCTTCGAGAACGTGAAGACAACAACTGGGAGGAGACCTTTTTTCTGCAGGTGGCCGAGGAGATGGACATACAGGTTTTTGTCAGCACCGGTGTGAATCGTACGGGCAGGCCCGCCACCCCGGCCTCGCGGTGCAGATCCGCCAGGAGCGGCACCTCGCGGGGCACCACGTGCAGGGGTAGCCCCTCGTTGCCCTCGCGGTGCTGCGCCGCGCGCACCAACCCTTTGCACTGGGCCTAAACCAGCCGCTTCCCGTTCCTTATCCTGCTTCCTCCTTAGTGCTTCACCAGCTTCCTGGTACCTAAGAACCGTGAGGAAAAAACGCGTTTACGGGCTATGAAAAAACGTTCACCCCTTGGGGACCCATGCTCGTTGTGCATCCACGATCTTGAACATATCTCTGCCAGCATAGAGGTAATGTTCAAGAGGCACCGGGCGATGTGCTGTCGAAATGACGTAGATGTCCTTCTTTTTGGTGCGCCTACCATCTGTGAGAATAATTCACAGCGGAAAACGCGTGGATACACACCCAACCCAGTCCGCGAATTCCTTGGTGTTCGGTACTGTCGCAGATAGAAGAATGATGCTAATATGATCGGGTAACATGATGATAACTTCTTCCCATACAACACCGCGCTGAGAGATCCACATCGATCAGCAAGAAACCACTGGAATGTGGATTGGAACGCGTCACCTCTGCATCATTAACATAATGCACTTCGTCGAATATCACAAATTCCACATCGCGGATAAGATCTGCGCCTTTATACAGCATACTGCGGAGAATCTCCGTCGTCATCACCAGGCAACTTGCTTCTGGATTGATCTGGACATCTCCGGTCAAGATTCCAACCGAAGAAGAGGAGAATGTTTGCTTGAAGTCGCGGAACTTCTGATTGGAAAGTGCCTTGATAGGTGACGTGTAGATGGCTCTGCGACGTTCGGCTCGTAGGCGGAAATGCAAAACGCGTTGCTCAGGCATACCTTGTCATGTGCTGCTCCGCTAGAGCGATTGCATATTCCGCAACCACAGTTTTCCCTGCAGATGTATGCGCTGCGACGAAGACAGAGTCACCCATTTCTAGGTGGTACACGGCTTCTTTCTGGAAAGTATCCAGCTCAAAAGGGTACTTTTGGAATGGCATACGTCACCGGTGCAAACAATCCAAGCTCGCTGAACTAACCTTGTGTGCCATCTGCGGCACGAGTTCGTGAAAGTTCGTCATCGGTTTTTTAATATCCACTACATGGGCCCAATCACGCTTGACAGTTTTGGGACGGTGGGTACGTCGTGTCTTCGTTGGACGTAGATGAGATCTCTGAATCCAGATATGAGAAATGATGCATATGCTTCTGTGATAAGCCCTCACTGTAGTGGGTAGCAGTTCGTCCAACTCAGCAATGGAGTCGTCATTGCGTAGCTCAAGTTCGCGTTCCTGTTCCTCCTCAGCATGACCCACCTGGTCCTAAGAATTCCGATGGTCAGGAAACATAACGGAGATTTTCCAGAGGATAGGTACCAATTCCCTAGTCGCGGACGGGAAGGATTCATCAAGAGCGGTGAGGATCTCGTCCTCAGGATCTTCACCTGCAAGTCGAAGGCCCCTTGAGAAGCCCGGTGGGATTCTCCTCAAACCTTTCACAGATTCCTCCGAGACGCCGCTTTGAGCAGAAGATAATAATACATCGTCAAGGCCTCCCGGCTGGAAGGGGACATAACCAGACTTTCCCCTAACGAAAGCATTGACAGGTCCCGGAGCACGGTCCATTGAGGTCGATGTCAAGGCTGTTGCAACGCGGGGATTTGGTGTCTGGGCTTGTCAGCTCCCAGTATTTAGCGAGTGATCGAAATGCGCACCTCCACATAGCCCGTGACGTGTCCATCCAAACCTGCACGAACAAAACTCAAGCTGGTAGGCGGAGGCGCGGGTTCGAACGAAAGCAAAGAGGGTATGGAAGGTTTAGGTTTCCAGTGTCTGCATCAAGGATGATGAATTTAATAAACTCTGATGTAAGTCTTATGTCCATACATCTGATACGTGGATAGCCAATGGTCCGGCAGAGTGTCCGGAGGTGACAAGAGTTTTGCATCGATTTTCCTGTGGACTTGCTCACGAGACGGAATGGCTCCTAGACCAATTTCCTGCAATAGTCCTTCTGCGTCGTCGGGTGTTGGATCAAGTATTCGTTGAATGATCGAACCGAGTTCATCAGGCCTCGCCATGACTTACATGCAACAAGTAGATGATCTGTGGCTGTGTAACTACTACTGCATCTCTACCCAACTGAATTAGGCAACCAACCCAATCATTGATGGGCTATGATAACGGAAGACACGGCAGTCGTTGGGGAGAATTCTCATAGCTGGAAGAGTTCAGGCTTCATGTTCTGTGTGCAAGCATCAGTAATTTCTCTTGCACACAGGGAGCGAAACCTACAAGCTTGCACAACCGAGCCACAAGGCCGCCAAGCTGAATGATGGTCCCAACACCTTCGAGAATCCGCATGTGTGTAAATCCGATTTCCTGAAGTGGGTGAGTGTCATGCACAACCGCAAAAAAAAGCCATTCTCACTTTGATGTACTCCAGTTTGGTATATTCTGGTAGTCTGATGAAGGGAATCAAGCACCGTTCCAGCAATCATTTGGTGAACGTACTCGTCGAAAGTCTTTGTCACCCTGAAGACGGTGACGACAATGTCTACTGCGCTATATCCTTGTTCCCAAAGCTCGTTTAATTTTGCCATCGCTCCATCAATATCCCCCTTGATGCACGCGCGAAGGATACTTTGTACTATCACCGGATGCGGTTGGTCACAGACTTTGAACACATTCTCGCCGGACACAAATCCAAAGCCAGAATGCGTGGATTGCAGGTTGTTGATGGCTTGTCGCATATCACCCTCGCTCGTGAAGATGAGTGCGGTTAGACCGTCATCGTTGTATTCGACCTGTTTATCTCCAAGTGAGCACATAGCGTAACACCAGAGGACCCTCTTTACCTTTTCCATCTCGCATATCTCGAGCAGACGTTTCAGTATCTCAGTATCCCTAAGCTTGGCATACCGTAGTATGGCACAACGACTCTGTATGGGTTCAATGATTTTGCTGGACATGTTGCAAGCCAGACAAAAGCGTGTAGTGTTGGAATATATCTCCATGGTTCTACGGAGCGCTTGTTGGGCACCACCTGTCATGCTGTAACTGGGGTCAATGCCATCTTCCAACGATCAACACACCGACCTATCTGCCTCATCAAGTATCACAATTTTGTGTTTTCCGGGTGGCAGGGTCACTTTCTTTTGCGCGAATGCCTTTATTTTGTTGCGCACTACATCAATACCTCTGTTGGGCGGGTGAAGCAAAAGTTGGCAATCGATAGTCGAAACACGAACCTTTCGTCAGACGCGTTCAACTCTAGTACGCCCTCCTTGTATGCATCTCCAAGCAGCTGGTGTGCGAGACAATGGATACTGGTCGTCTTACCAATTCCCGGTAGACCCTGTCGGCGAGGCATTACGACGCACAGTTCGCGCAAGATGCAAGTGAGAATCACCGAAATAATGATGTGCGGGCAATTTCCGTCTTTTGCTATGACCTTCAAGCGTTCGATTGTGTCTGCATTGCCGACGACATCGTCCAATGTTTGTGGCCTGAACTTTTCAACCCTGTGCAAGGACGTCAACGTTTCGTTCAAAGGATGCAAATGCACTGACCAAGGCAGCTCATACACAGACGCGCCTGCGTTGTTCGCTGGTGCTTTTCCTTTCGCCGACGTCGAGGCCATTCAAGTTGCAACGAGAAAATGACGCGACGCGCACGTGTGACAGCCGTGACATACCGCGTTTATGACTTCTTCGATACTCGGCCGAGTCTGCCAGCGCCGCGTTCAATTCAACTCGGGTATGAGTCCTTTCTCTTCCTCGTCCTTTCAATAAACTGAAATTTCTGAAAAGTAACCAAGAGATTTACCTCCAAGAATGCACCGCCGGCCACCGCAGGACTTCCGAAACCCCGGCTCGACTATCGCGAGATCTCAGAGTCCATGATATACAAATCGCACAACGCCTTTAACCGAAAGTTTCCCTTGCCAGTCGGTGCGTTGCAGTCTATCGCCCACTCCTACGCAGAACAGAAGACACTATCCGGCCAACTTGACTTCAAGCGGCACACGCAATCCCTTCTCGGCGATCGCATCCGTACGATCAAGGACCCAACGGAAAAGCAGGCCGTTCTTGGCGAAGCGAGAGCGTTGAAAGCCGACATTACTGTGCTTGAGGAGAAATTAGCCGTCGTGGAGGAGAAGCTTTTGGGACTCGCGTTGCATTTACCAAACGATACACACCCAGACGTTCCCATTGGTCCCGAGGATGCCGCCGTGGTTGTGTCTACTCATGGTCCCCCTGCCATGCCGCCCGAGCCGGAACGCGATCATGTTTCTATCGGACGCGCACTGGGATTATTCGATTTCGAGGCAGCTGCGGCCGTGACCGGGTCCTCAT
This sequence comes from Leccinum variicolor, assembly GCA_038091415.1. Lineage (NCBI taxonomy): Eukaryota > Fungi > Basidiomycota > Agaricomycetes > Boletales > Boletaceae > Leccinum > Leccinum variicolor. Next base: position 48,915 of record JBBPOK010000031.1, on the reverse strand, counting down.
GGTACTACCTGCTCAACGAAGCCGCTTTCCTCGAGACCGCTCTCACGAACTATGCAGTATCTATCGCACTGAAACACGGGTTTCAGTTCGTCATGACCCCTGACGTCGTTCGCGAAGACGTAGCCCAGCGTTGTGGATTCCAACCCAGAGACCACAATTCCGACCGTCCTGCTTCTCAAACATATCAGATCTCAGACTCGTCTCCTGAACTCGTGCTCTCCGGTACAGCCGAAATCCCACTTGCGGGAATGTTGGCAAACAAGATCTTTGCTGAGAATACGCTGCCCGTAAAAGTAGTCGGACTCGGTCGTTCTTTCAGGGCTGAGGCTGGTTCTCGCGGTGCCGACACCCGTGGCCTCTATCGCGTCCACCAATTTACAAAAGTTGAACTTTTCGTTGCATGTGAAGAAGACTCCAGCGAACAATATCTAGAAGACATCCGAAAGATTCAGACGGAAATTTTTGAGGGGCTGAAGTTCCCCTTCCGGTGAGCCTACCGGTCGGAATATGCATGAGGGTTGGCCGTTTTCTCACTCGCGGCTTCTTTTTTTCTTCAGCGTTCTGGACATGCCCACAGAGGAACTCGGCGCAAGCGCGTACAGAAAGTACGACATGGAAGCGTGGATGCCTGGCAGGGGTGCATGGGGCGAGATCTCCTCGGCTTCGAACTGCACAGACTACCAGGCGCGACGTCTTCACGTTCGGTACCGACGGCGTTCCACACCGTCCAGTCAGACACATGCCCCTGTCCCCTTTGCACATACCCTTAACGGCACCGCTGCCGCCGTCCCGCGGCTGATCATCGCTCTGCTAGAGAACGGAGTACGCTTTGACGAAAAGGGAGAACCGTCAGGTCTTGATCTCCCGGGGGTTCTCAGACCGTTTTGGTTAGGAACCTCGGACATTATTAAATGGGTCTAGCCAGTGCATACATTCGTACATTTGTACTCAGCATACAACCTCCATGTCCGAAAGTCCAACCACAGCAGGTTCCAGACCTCCCTGAACAGTGTGATTATCTACGGATCAACATTAACCGCGAGCCAGAACCCGTCCCACGGAGCCGGATGATCTCGAACAGACGTCCGTTCATGGATATGTCTCGTCGGTTGACGTCGTACAGCTATGTCAAAGACCGGCCAGGTGTCGAGCTTCTTGCGGAATGCGGTTGATTCAGACTGCAGCTTTTGACCCTCTGTGCATAATTCCCAACCTTGTCCGATCGCGACACGTCTTCAACACGTTTCATGAAGGTCAGGAGTTGATCGATTTGTTGAGCCCCGTATCTGATCGGACATGTCATTGTGATATTTGAACTGGAAACGACGGCGCCAGCCAGCACGGTTCAAGAGAAGTGACGGAATATGTGCCTTATTGTGTAGACGATTGATATATTCCTTGACAGAGTCGATGAGTAGCAGTGATCGGGATCGAGCTCAAAGTAAAGACGACAACTACCTTTGCTCGAATGAAAAATGTATTAAACTCCCATCCGTGCGAGTTCCTACGCCTAGGAAGATGTTGAATTGATGAGGGTTGTGTTATGTAATCTTTTTCCACGGGTGTTAAATTCTGGCCCATCAGCCTGCTTAATCCCCATTGACCCTACCACCACAGGCCTCCGCGTTCCATATACTCAAAGAAATAACGCGTGGAGTTGCCAATCGTTTTCATCCTCTATCTAGTGATGGCCGCGCTCTCAGTCACGACCGTCGCACTCAGTTTGTCAGACGGGTGTCCCGGTATTGCGTTCTACGTTCTAGAGATCATCATCGACACTTCGTTTCGTCGCCTTTGGGAAGTGAGTGTTACCGACTGGCATCAAGAAGATTAAATCTAAGCTCAACAATTCTGGAAATCACCCTACAACGTCTTTGATCTCATCCTCACCGTCTTTTGCGCAATCACCGTTCTGGTACTCGCATTTGCGCACTGTGGCGCCACAAGCGAGGAAGAGCTGCTCGACACCCTACTATTAATCGGTCGACCGATTTCTCCCTCGCATGGTGGTGCTGCCGGCTAAACCTTTGTGGTTTGTTGTGCTATCCCGGTCACTGAGTGACAGGCAGGTAGAGACAAGAACTGGGACCGTTGACGCGACCGTTCCAGGTTAGCTCCCCCTCGTTCCTGCCGTTCGGCTGCCAGTCGAGGAAGACCCTGCCCATGCACACCGCCTTTTACTCCTTGCGGCGGTCGGTTGTACCCATTTCCTTCTCGCGCCATACACCAAGGTGGAGGAATCTTTCAACCCCCATGCCACCCACGACGTCCTGACGTATGGTGTGAGCCTTGAAAATGGGCGAAGTGGGACAGCACGGAGTCTTTATTGGATTCTCGATCGCGCGCCTATATCCGAGAACTGAAAAAAGACAATGATGCGGATCAAACGCGGATATAGAGCTTGCAATCAGTTCCGACAAGATGGTCACAGCGCTTCGGTTGACGAGGTAAGAAACACTCGACCGTTTCTGTACTGCAGTCTTGGCTAATCGTATCTGTATATTTGTTCCTCGACGTGCTGCCTTTAGGCTACTATTTTACAGACAATGTAAACCGTGGGAAAGTGAAACCCCTGTCTTACCAGTGTCAGCCGCATCAGCGCTTCAGCCACAATCAGATTGTTCCGCAGAGTCTGTCCCTTTGTTTCTTTATAATTATCTCATACTAAATTTCCCTTTCCCCTTCTCTTCGCTCAGTGATTTCCGTCGAACTTGTCCAGGAGTTCATACGCTTTGCTAGGGAGCACGAACGTGCTGTCGAGAAGGACAACACTATCTCCCCCTCTCTGGACTTAAGACACCAGGCCACATCTAGCGCGAGTACTTCGTACTCGGACTCTGATGATCCGCACGCTGTCTCCATGGAGGAGGCCGTGTGCTATTACGCAGGCCTTCCTTCTCAGCCCGCGTTGATCTACCGCACGGGCAAGGAGCGGTGGTCCCCGCCCAAGGGACCCGAGGCCTACCGTCGCGTGAAAGAACTTTGCGAAGTCTTTGGCCATCCAATCGTTGAGGTCTGGAATGATGACCTAGGCTGGAAAGTAGTCAATAATCTCGACACTCACCAGGTGCATTGAAATATATTGTCATCGGCAGTGGGGCGCCCTCGGCAGTGCGCTAGTGCGGTAGCAGCGACAGAAGACGGGCTATAGCTGCTGCTACTCCTGCGCTGTCGTCATAGTCGTCGTCGTCGTCGTCGTCTATCGTTATTACAATTATCAAGTTACTAACTAACATTTCTAGATTCGTTTCACAACGATCGATATCGTTCGTTTCAAGAAAGTTCCCGAGGACGAGGACTACGAAGGCGAGGCTAAGAACCCGGTTGTCGGTCCTGTCACTATCTGGATTGGCGTCTCCCCCGACACTACTTCTGCTACTGCTGCCCACGGCGCGGCTCAGGACGTCCTCGCTCTTCTCAAGGACTACAAAATCACCGACGTCGACGTCGACTTCCGCGAGTCCATCTACGTGCGCCAGGTGGGTCCTCGGCTTCACAGGCCCGTCCGTGACCTAGACCCGCTCGTCGACGTTGTTGGTCCCCTCACCCCTGCACTCAGCCTCAGCATCTCTGCCCACAGTTCCGGTACTCAGGGGACAATGGCCGTCTACATCGCCGAAGGTGGTGACAGCGATAGGCTTTTGGGACTTACTTGCCGCCACGTACTGATCTCACCCAATAACATCAATGTCGACTACGTTTACCACCCCAGTAAGCGTGCTAAAGAGGTCTTCCTGCTCGGCCAGAGAGCCTTCAATAACCTCGTCGATTCGATCAAAGTCAGGATTGGTCGTCACGGCATCATGATAGAGCGCTGGAGGAGTCAGATTGCTGGGTTCGAGCGTAGGGAGCAGGGCACTGACGCCGCCGACATTGCGGAGGCTAGGACAGATCGTGTCGAGACTCAGAGACTGGTGGAAAAAGCGCAAGCGGCGATAGATGCACTGGGAGAATTGCTCCACCAGGTCAATCAGGACTGGAGCCAGCCCAACAACCGCGTCCTCGGCCATGTCCTCCGCTCCCCAGCCGTCACTCTCGGCGTCGGGCCTCATCGCTTCACGGACGATTACGGTATTTTCCAGGTCAACCGCGACAAGCTCGGCGAGGGCTTCCAAGGTAACAAGATAGACCTCGGTGCGTTTTTGACTATCCGACCAAGGCCGTGTGCTAACCATTTATATGTTGATATCTAGGAACGAAACTGGATGCTGACGAGTTCACGGTCAGGTGTTATCCCCGCGCCGACGCCAACTGGACGTTCAGATTCCCCAACGATCGTCTCCTTCCCCTCATGGGCACCATCAGTGACGACTTGATGCGCCATCCGGATATGTGGGACTTGAACGGCGAGCTCTGCTTGTTCGTGGTCAAGAATGGTAACACCACTGGCACAACCATTGGCCGCGCGAACGGCGTCTTCAGCATCGTCCGCGAATACTTCAACGACCCGTCCGTCAACCAGACCTCCATGGAGTGGGGGATCATCAACTACGACAGTAAGTCCGAGGTGTTCTCGAAGCGCGGCGATTCGGGCTCGATCATCGCCGACATCCGTGGTCGTATCGGCGGCATGCTCACCGGTGGCTCTGGCAAGACGGAGTCTTGCGACATGACGTACGCTACGCCGTTCTGGTGGCTCCTCGAGCGCATCCAGGCCAATGGGTTCCCCAACGCGCACCTTAACGTCGTCGCCTAGGCAACGAGTCAGGTAGATAATTTAGAATTTTAGAGCTGCATGCTTCAGTCTTAAAAGATCTCTGAATAGATACAGTCGGCTCCCTCCTAACGCATACCTGTCGGGACAGCTCGAAATGTATGCGTAATGGGGAGTGTGGGGTTATTAGAGAGACCAGTTCGGGAAATCTAAAACCTATGCCTTATGAGGGAGTATGTGTTATGAGTCGACTGTAGTCGTGAGTTTAGCAGTGAAATAGATGACCCTGCCCAACGGTTGCTGAGAAAGAGTATTCAAGTCTAACCGTCATAGCCTTCCCATAGGATTTGTGGGCCGCTGTGAGGCGTTGCCCGGACTGGGAGAAAGAATCGAGGCCGCAGATGCGGCCTGAAGTGAAGTACATACTGGGACTGAATATGCTACTCCATGCCCAGACCATTCAGTACTTCAGTCACCAATATACTCGTCGACGCATCCATCGAGCAAGACTCAGCCACGTGACTTTCCACGGCGGGCCGGCCGGAACCGTCTCTAAACCTGAAAAAACACTCATGGAGTCATGGTTCATAAATCCAGCGGAGTAGACTGAGGAGATAGGGAGAGATCGTGAAACATAGATTTGATATCAGGTTTCGACAACATCAAGTTATCCTGCCATCCATTCTAAAATACCACAACACATAGTAGGTGACACAGGAAGAAAAGGGTGAACGAAGGTTACCAAACCAAAGTAAGAGGTACAGGGCACTACATAAAGAATAATTACTGCTACCAAGGTCAATTCGACAAAGGAACGTAGAGAAGGCGATTTTCAGAAGCCGAAGAGTCTGAATATCAAGTACAGCATAGATCCTGTGAAACGAATGGCAGATAGACCGGCCCTACGAAAAGAACAAAAGGTAGAGTTCAGCATTGTAGATTTAGGAATCACTACAGAAACTCACAGGGCAAAGAACAAAAAGCTAAGATATGGGTTGAAATTGGACGAATCTGTGTTTTCGACGCGCTGATTCACCCATTTCAAGAAGACGCTGGAGGTGAAGACAACGATCATAATCCTAATGACCCATCAATTAGAGAGAAGTGACGCAAAGAAAATATAATACTTGCATGTTGGTGGCGACCCACGTAAGAACAACATTCGTACGACTGCTGCGATCACGGTCAGACTGTTTAGTCGCTGCATCACGGTGTTCCTTCTCCTCCGGTGGTTTGATTTTCAGTGAAGCACGAGACGCGGCCCACAATTGATCAACGTCTTCCCGGGCAGTAGGTATTTCGACTTCCATCATCACTTTGCCACCATCGCCTTTGACCTGCTTCGCGCCACCCAGATCCTTGGGAGCAGTATTGTCGCCCTTCGTGCCCCTAGGTAACATAAGCTCCCGCCCGACATCGAGAAAAAGGAGATTCGTACCAGGTAACATCGTGTAAGTTACACATGGCATACATCACTAATCGGCAACACATGAGTTGTCACACTGATAGCGACTACATCCACGATCACTTACTCAGGATGTTCACATCTTTTCACGATCACATTAGTATTTTGGCAGCACAATGATCGGAAGCAGACTTACAGCTAGGAAGTAGGAACAAATATTGGAGGAATGAGGTGAGCATGTGCCACGGTTCCAGATGCATAAGCGAGGAGATAAGGTAGAGACCATAGGTTGCTGCTAGAGAAATCACAATCTCGCGGAACGCTTGATTGGTAGCCACCAGGCTGTTGACTTCAGCAACGAGCATCGAGCGGGGAGTTCACCTGTACTTACTTGCCAACGTTTTTCCAACCAGCGACGGAATGAGGGAGAGCGAGATAGACCGTATAGCCGGCACACCACAATGTCATGACATTACAGATACCAAAAAGAATCATGGCAAGTGCATAAATCCACTTTGATCCCTGTTCGAGTATATTAGCCAAAGGTCCTAAGAAATCACGATGAACCTGCCTGAGGTCGATTCCCGAGGGAACATACTGTTGTGACAAAGAGGAGAGCGATGTATAGCTGAGGGGATGGTCAGAATCAACAATTCGTATTGCGAGTATTAGGTAGCAAACCTTCAAGAAGACCTCAAAGATGATCTGACTGACTGCTGAGCTCAAAAAGTTGAAGGCATTGCCCTGACCAGGCGCTGTCGCAGATGAAACCAACTAATCACCGCTCGATTACTGGCAGAATGCGTTGGATTGAAGCACTCACGAAGAAAAAAGCGAGGTAAAAGTTGGCAAGAGAGGTCCAAGTGAAAATAAGCTGGACAGCGTTGTAGATGAATTCAATCTAAGTACATGGTCAATTTCTAGATCACGTTGGAATCAAGTATAAATACCTGCAGAACAAGCATGCGGATGGGGTTCTGTCCGGATGTCCAAATCTTGTAGAAGAAAATTGTCGAATGAATGGACGCGAAGAGAGATCCGTTCAGCCATCTACGACGTTGTGAGATGAATTCAGGAACCTAGCGAGCAGTCAGGAGACATGTCGAGTCAAGAGGGTTCTGACTAACTGTCGTGGGCACATCAGTGGATGCCTTGGCACTCTTCACATATTTCAAGCTGCAAGACGTTAGTTCCCCAGTGGGCTCTCGGTGGAACGAACTCACACCCATCCCTCGCGCTTCTTCGTCACAATTTCGAAGCACAAGATACGATCTTCAGCAAGATACATGTTACGTTCTGATGGGTGTGTCAACAAAATCATCCGGTGGAAAGCACGAACAGTATTCTGACCGAAGAGTCCAGCGTTACTGGCTCCGCCGTGCATCGTCTCGCCCTTGAAGTATGATGCGAGCGGGCCCTTTCCGTCGGGCCCGTTCAGAAGGGCCTTGTATCTGTATGCGCTGAAGGCCCCTGGCAACACGCTGATGTAGCCGAAGATGCTCTGCAAGAGAGTTACGACTGGCCGAGAAAATATAATAAACTATTACGATACCTCGAGGGGCTTGTCGAGTATGTTTGACATTTTGTACTGAATGTGTCTGTTAGGAAGCAGGCAAATCTGTTAAGTGGGGTACTGTACCTCGAAGTTCTGCGAGGCCGCCAGCGGACTGAGGAGGAGCAACGAACATCCTTTGCCAGTATCAACACAAATTCTGGAAATAAACCTCCGTTCATTATGTGCCAGTAAGCGGTAGAATGACCTACTCTCCGCATGCTCCCCCAACACCCGAGTGAGAATCAAAGCCTGCACGGCGGTGAGCATGTAAGTGGGGGTCAATGTGCAATACTCACATTTCCAGAGTTCATAGATTGAAGTGCTGGTTGGCTTTGTTCCGACATCGAGGAGGATGCAAACTAGGAGGGCATATTAGGGTGGGGCGGAGGAGTTGGGATGATTTAGGCGCACCGTTGGGATTGATCAAAGGACCGAAGGCATTGAAGAACCACCGGTGACTATTCAACTTCTTCTTGTTCTGTTCCTTGAGGCAAAAGATAACCTGGATTGGGCAGGCACCGGACGAAACCTCGCCACTCTCTGTCACGACGACGTTTGTGGTATACCTGAGTGGTCGTGTTCTCTGTGTGTCATACAATAGGACGGACAGTTACACTTACTCGAAGATGTGGGCCGTCACGTCCTTTCCTGCTACAGCATCCTTGGCAATGCCTTCCTGGTAACAACCCATCTAACAGCGTGGTCAGAGAAGTGGTGGCTGACGAGGATGGGTAAGCGGCGTACTAGAGTAAGAACTTGGAGTGTGCGCTTGTTGATTTTTTTGCGCCCGTCGGAGACAACGCAGACGACTACTTTCTTCCAGCCTTCGGGACCCCAAGTTTTGGAACGGTTCCTGCTGCAAAGGTGTGCGATGTTCTTGATAACTCTGCGGGGAGATGATGTATGCGAACATTTGGAAGGATAGGAAAACATACGCATTCATGGTTTTGACGAAGAGGACTTCGTCCTCGTTGTACATGGTCATGACGATGAAGAGCTCGGTATGGCGGCCATACAGATAAGGTCGGAGGGAGTACTTTTTACGCATGAAGTCGTCCGGATCGCATGTAGCAGCGGTGTACCTCATCTTTGTCATTTCCTCGACGTCGGACTTTCCGTTTGGAATGATATGCCTGGGTACATGTACGTCGAGGACGAGGTTGCCATTCTGAAGCTCGACTTGGCGAACGGAACGGCGTTTCATGAGTTTCTCTCTCGCGACGGAGTAGCCGGTACTCATCTCCCTGACCATAGCAGGGGATTGCACGGGGGGATAATTGGGCGGGTATGCGGGGTAGTTGGGTGACTGGTAGTGGAGGTTTGGGCGGCTGGAGGTATACTCTGGATTGAGATGGACCTGGGAGCCATGATAGTTACTGTGAAAAGACTGGGCCGACTTGGTGTCCCACTCTGGGTCGTACTGGGGGTATTGATTGATGGGTGCTGGTGCTGGGGGATAGTCTGGAATTATTCCAGGAGGGGGCGCTTGCTGGTAATGATCGTGTTGGCGAGGATATGCCATGACGGGGGAAAAGGAGAGACGAAGTTAACGCAAACAAAGTCCGCTCGACGACAAGACGCGGTGGCTGCCTTGACGATCTCGTCGTTGTCATCGTTGTCGATGTGACTTCACACGTAATTATGTACTACAACACGCATATATTCAGGCATAAAAACATTCCAGTGCAATTGTGCTCCCCTTCTGACGGTACAAACGCACATATCGACCAATTCAATCTCCGCTTGCTTCCGGCAGTGCCCTTTCTTCCCACGGCCCCGCTACTCTTGTTCCTCCCCCCAAAGGTTCTCTTTTCTTCTCGCTCCATTCTTCCTCCTCAACCATCTCCTCCTCAACCTCTCCCCCTCAACTTCTCTCCTTCGTGAGTACCCTCTTCTCTGCTCTGCTCTGCCCTGTTCTCCCCAGCAATGAGACGACGCCGAGCGCCTTGAGGGCACCACGTTTTCAGTCACTGGTTTGGTTCACGTCGACGGCGGCCATCACGATCGTTGGGCGACTCTTTCTGTTCTTTGGGTCTAACTTTGATTGACTGCTCTTTCGGCCTCCGTTCCCGCTGTGGGACGTCAGCCACATCCATTTGCGTCCTATTGGCCACGCTCCTCTCTGCAGGCCTGTCCTTTATCTTTCCGCCGTTCTGACTCTTCTTCTCCCTTCATCTAGTACATATTTCACATCCATCCATGGCAGAAACTCCCGCTCACAGACTCGACCTCCGCGTTGGTGGCAAGTACCGACTTGGCAAGAAGATCGGCTCCGGCTCTTTCGGTGCGCAGCCACTCTTGCTCCCACTCCATCCCTTTTGACCTCCTGCGCAGGTGACATCTATCTCGGTATCAACATCATCTCCGGCGAAGAGGTCGCCATCAAGCTCGAGTCGGTCAAGGCCAAGCACCCTCAGCTCGAGTACGAGTCCAAGGTCTACAAGACGCTCGCCGGCGGTGTCGGTGTGCCTTTTGTGAGATGGTTTGGCACCGAATGCGATTACAATGCAATGGTCTTGGATCTGCTCGGTCCTTCCCTTGAGGACCTCTTTAACTTTTGCAACCGCAAGTTCAGTTTGAAGACCGTTTTACTCCTCGCTGACCAATTGGTAACCCCTCATCCTCTCCGCGTACCATCCTTTCACTCACTCAACATCGTAGATATCCCGTATCGAATACATTCACTCCCGCAACTTCATCCACCGTGACATCAAACCAGACAACTTCTTGATGGGCATCGGCAAACGAGGCAACCAAGTCAACGTGATCGACTTTGGCTTGGCCAAGAAGTTCCGTGACCCCAAGACCCACCTTCATATCCCCTACAGGGAGAACAAGAATCTTACCGGAACAGCTCGGTACACGTCCATCAACACTCACTTGGGTGTCGAACAGGCCCGTCGTGATGACTTGGAATCCCTTGCCTACGTGCTTATGTACTTCCTTCGCGGCGCTCTCCCGTGGCAGGGTCTCAAGGCTGCCACCAAGAAGCAAAAGTACGACCGCATCATGGAGAAGAAGATGACGACCCCCACTGATCTTTTGTGCCGCGGATTCCCTAACGAATTCGGAATCTTCTTGAACTACACACGTGCGCTCCGCTTCGACGATAAGCCGGATTACTCGTACCTCCGCAAGCTCTTCCGTGATCTCTTCGTCCGAGAAGGCTTCCAATACGACTATGTCTTTGACTGGAGTGTCCAGCGAGGTGCCCCTGAAGATGGCAGTACTGGTGCTACCCAGAAGGCCACTGCCGGTAGGCGCAAGGTTGTTCAAGAGGAGGAAGAACACCGCGCCAGTGACAGGATGTAGGTGCCATAAACGTTCCCTTTATTATTAGTTCTGTGGGGCTGAGATTGCCGACACAGGCTTCGTTCACACACCCGTCAGCAACAGGCAAATGCCCCTGGTGCAGTAGGGCAGCAGCGCGGAACAACTCGTGGCAGGGAGGGCGATATCTGGTAAACGCGTGACATTCCCTAGTTTTTTTTCATTCGAGCGGGGCACGCCCCGAGTGCGACCGAGAATGGGGGCGGAGGGAAGTTGCAGAGGATGCTCGGTCGCTGTTGGATATCATTTCAGAGATGGTCGGTCGCGGAATTCTCCGATGGGACGAAGAAAGGAGCGGAAGGAAAATGGTTTCTGCGCGCCATGTCGAGCAATGGCCCCTCGTGACATGTGCGCACACGCTCGCAAGTGGAGTCAAAACACATTCGCCCTGGTTCCTTGGCCGCTTTACTTCGCAGGACAAACAGCACACGCGCCACCATCAACGAAGTTGTTGCCTCACCATATGTATTGTACGGACGCTTTTTTTCCTTTCACGCCGTTCCAACTTCTACAGGATTTGGTCGGCCGCCTATTTCCCCTCTCACATACGCAGCCATATCACCACCACGAGCGCCCATATGCAGATTGGTCTTTTTTTTTCTCTTTTTCTATCGGATTTTTCATGTTCATTTCCGCACTCCCGACATGATTTGGTACATGTTCCATCTCCCCTTTATCACTGAATGCGCTCTTTTCCTTCCCTTCCTTGATCCATATTTTCATGCCTTGCTAGTATCTCGCGCAGTTTGTTGTCCTTTCGTCTGCCCTCCTTTGGGAACTTGAACCCATGGAGGCTCGCTAGATGGAAGAGGGCGCCAAGTCGGGATGGATGGAGAGGACAAGTGTTTGGGAGTACATATTCGTGTGGGTGATGGCATGCTGGTATTCCGTTAAGAAATCCCCACGTCGCTGTTTCTTTGGAATGATGATGTTTTGTGATCTAATCTTGTGATGTGACTTGGTCTTGAACGGCGATGTCGCAGGAAACGCCCATCTCACGGCGACTCAGCGCGGTCAAACACATCATCATCGTCTGTTCGGGCAAGGGTGGTGTCGGAAAGTCGTCTGTCTCTACCCAGCTTGCGTTCAGTCTGCATGCCCGGTCATCCCGTCCACGCGTTGGGATCCTCGACGTCGACCTGACGGGACCTTCGATACCTCGCATGCTTGGACTGGATGGGCTTGGCGTCCATCAAAGCAGCGAAGGATGGGTCCCTGTGTACGCCGATGCTCAGGAAGGCTCAGAGCCGAGGTTGGCATGTATGAGCGTTGGGTTCTTGTTGAAAAAGAAGAGCGACTCCGTTGTATGGAGAGGCCCGAAGAAGAACGCGATGATCCGTCAGTTTCTGAGCGACGTTAGATGGGGGCAACTGGACTTTCTTGTCATCGACACCCCGCCAGGTGCGTGACTTTTGCTTTGCTGGGTACTGGGAAAGCCTGATTAGCATTGTGCTTAGGCACCTCGGACGAACATCTATCACTACTAGAACATCTCGCGCCCGTTCACTCGAAGCTGTCTGCCATCATCGTCACTACGCCGCAGGCTGTCGCGCTGCTGGACGCGATCAAGTGTCTTTCGTTCACTCGTGCCGTCAAGCTCCCTGTGTTGGGGCTGATCGAGAACATGAGTGGATATGTGTGTCCGTGTTGCGGCGAGATTAGCAACATCTTTTCTACCAAGGGCGGAGAGGAGATGGCGAAGCGAGAGGGGTTGACGTTTCTGGGTGCTCTGCCAGTCGATACAGAGCTGGTGACGTTGCTCGATGGAGCAGAGGCGAGCAGCGATACAGGGCCGAACGAGGCGCCACCACACCTCGAGGCGTCGGAGATACTGAAGAGATATCAGCAGACGTCCTCTGCCAAGTTGTTCGGGAGCATCTCGGACCGGGTAGTGGCGAGCGTGGCGCACGTCGAGGAGGGATCTGCCATATAGACAGAGAACGCCGTGTCGAGGCGACGAGTGCCGACCGGGAGAGATCCGCAAATGCGGCTTGTCCGTGATGTGACGAGTGCAATAAATGCGGTCCGACGCGAATGTGCGAGCGTCGGCACTGTGAGTGACCAAAAAAAAAAAAAGTCCGGATATTGCAAGGACTGACTTCACCGCCATGTCAATCATGATAGCGATGGCGCGGTGTGCCAACAAGGGACGCGGTAATTTTGCCGGAGTTCTGGGAAAGTTTCCGTAAAGCGGTAGGCCACGTTTTTCTTGACGAGGCCATCCTGTTCGACTGGATGTCGACCTCGTTCATATTCCATGAGCGTCTTTCTTGACTCTCTCTTCAATTCAGATGTCCGTTAAGGCCGCCGACCTCACTTCGTCGTCTATTCGCTCGATCTCAACTCAACCGACCCTTTATAATAATAATATTCACGACTCCACTTACCCTAGGCATCCTCCTCTTCCTTCCCGTATGTAAACTCCCTTCCCTTCCCACACGCCCTCTCGTACTCATCCGATTTCTTTTAGACGATACCCCCGCTCACAGAGGCGGTTCTCCGTCCTCTTTCATGACCATCCGCAGAGCAGACGCGTCCAACCGCGTTCTCGCAGTCCCCAGCCCTCCCTCCACAGGACTGTCTGCCCACATGCTGCAACGCCGCTCAAGTCGTCTATCTCGGTGGCTCTCCGAGCTCCATATACCCAACCATCCCGACGTCTTTGACCTTTCCGACGTAGACCCAATTGGCACTCAGAGCAATCCATACCTTGCCTATCCTCACTTGAACATGGCAGCTCTTCGTCGTAGCATGGACGACGCTGACAGCATGCACGATTACGTTATTGTGGATGAAGATATCGCCCAAGAATGTCCCCCAGAAGCCGCTCCGCATGAACAGGTTCGTAACCTTCAGCTTCTTATTGACATCTTCTAATCTATCAACAAAAGCCATCACATGGCTCGACGCCCACAGATATAGCTAGTCCGCGATCAACCGTCCGAATGAACAACCCTCAATCATCATTACGACACTTTCATCTCTCAAGACGTTCTGTATCACCCTCGCCGAGGACCACGGCCGCATCTCGTACTGCTTCCAGGTTGTCAATGTTTCACCGACCGTCTCGTGGCGACCTCGCGCTTGGCTCAAGTGCAATATCCTCCCATTCACGAAGCACGAGTCTCCAAACATCCCTGCTAGGCGATGGCTCCCATACGTCTGCCACTCCTCGCGCTTCTTCGTGGCGGTGGCGACCAAGCGTTCTAGGTCACTTCTCATCTGTATCTATCCCTGACACAGATGCACGTCTGAGTCCAGGTGACTCCCTCACCGACCATTCGCGATCGCGGCCGAGCATGTCCTCCTCTAACACCTGCTCCTCAATTACCACTCCTACAACCTTGTCCGTGCACGACGACGGTGAATCTCCTGTGCCATCTACACCGCCTTCGAAGCCCCCGTCCCTTTTCGGGTCTGTGCGTCTTCGTTCGCACGCCGGAGGCATGGTGTCACAACCCTTTTTCAAAACTGACAGTGGTTCCGCACCATCTCCGCCCTTGCGGTCACTCTACCCTGCTTCTGCGCCACATCTCCCAGAGAGACAAATGGTTCCCCCCTTGTCGCTCAAGGGTGGAACCATTCGCTCCCCATTCATGTCCAAGTCTCGGCAAAGTCAGTTGGGAGGTCTGAACCAGATCTTCATCGAGGAGCCTGATGATTCGCAGCCGCGCGTCCTATTTGCTGGGAAACCCTGCGCGAGCCGACTTTCTTTGCCTGCGTTGGGGAGCCCGACGAGACACGTCAAAAAGAGGAAGCTGGTGGTCAGTGGCATCGCATTGAACGACACGAAACGTTTGGATGCTATTCAAAAGTGGTGTCAAGTACGTGGTTATCGTGTATCCATGATCGGTCCGGCCTAATATCCTCTCGATCTGTCAAGTCCTTTGGTGAAGTCGATCAGATCACGAGGATGCCCAATGGCGATCTCCACATCAGCTTTCAGAAAGCAGAGGTTGCAGACACCGTACGTATAGTCTTGTGCCCATACACGCAAGATCTCAATGTGTTTGCAGGTTTGTCGTGTGCGCGCCAAAGTCCAGATTGCTGGAGTTGGCAGCGTATATTTGTCCTGGATCACAGGAAGCAAGCGAACATAGCAAGCGCATTTACAACCCTCGTGTCCTTTCTCCTTTTGTAAAGGCAAGGCGTTTCTCGACTGACATCCAGATGTAGGACTGACGCGTCCCATCACAGTGTACAACGCGGGTCTACGTTTTACACCGCTACCTAATTACCTATTTAGACGCCGCTGTCTCGCGACATAATCGTTTCATGCATGCATTTGCAGCCCATGTATTTCATGATCCACGTACGTCGCCTCATCCCCTTCATCTCCTCGAAGATGGACGCTGAAAGGAGGACAATGCAGATATGCCCATCCTCACGTTCATTGATCATATCGCATCTCAACGTATCTCAAAGCCATTTTCGCATACCCCCTGCAACTCCACGATATCAATTATATTTTCACTTTGCGTTCACTTTTGATTCGACGTACATGTATTTCGTCAGGCTCTCTCTCTCTCTCTCTCGTTCGTTTTTTTTTTGCTTGGATTCTATTTGGACACTTGATGACGATACACTTATCCTTTGATCCCCTCTCTTTTTTCCATCTTTTTTACGATGACATGCCATATACCAGTGGGACAGACGCACAAGAATGAATAACAAACAACAACTTTTTTTTTTTTTCTTTTCGTCTAGCAGCTCTGACACGTCGCACTTCGTGATCGCACCGTTTCAAATCTGTGCTGGTGGGAGGAATGCGGAGTCGTTCCAGGCTATAAGTATAAGTATGTTACGGGCAACTCGTTGGAACAGGCGCTGTTTCAAGCGCTGGAACTGTCAACTAAAAGGGGTCAAGTACGACTTCTATCCGTTCCCCCACTCGTCCGTCCCCTTGCAGGAGGGAGCCGCCGAGGGCACTACATAAAGCCGAGACCCCTTTCTGAAATAAATAGATTAATAATCAAAATGGATGCCCGCTCATCATGCATCAACGTTCCCAAGGAGGCAGGGCTTCTTCAATAACTTTTCGCCAGGTCGCACCCCTGCCCTAGCCTGACAGCGATCGATTCTCACTTGATCAGTCAACGTACAAGGGGATCACCGCCCGTCCAACTGCCAGGCGCCCCACAACGGTGATCATTTATTGACGGCGTTCCAAGCTCGCTCACTACACGGAAAGGCTGGCACCTCGAATATTTATGGACAGGTTACACACAAGGCAAGGTTATCGTACACTCTGACGTATTTTATTCCGTTCTGCTCGCGGCGCTACCGCACTTCAGGGGTGTGGCGAGCGACGAGGGATGTATATGGAACAAAGCGTACCAGAGGCGGTACAAAAGGTCAAGATAGGGAAATGCGAAATGTCAAGGCATAAACTCATCCAGACTGTGCACCAGGTACACGACATTTTCAAGCCTCGGAATGACACGTTCACGAAAGGACAAAACGAAGAATAAGAATAAGAGTCCAGAAATTACATATTTTTACCCTGATCCGTGTTCCAACGCTGCCAGTTAGCATCGACAGATGTATCCGGTACGGCAATTTGAGGAACTGATGTCGACTGGATATCCGACGGTGACCGCGGTGTATCGAAAGGAGGTTTTCCAAACCGTCCAACTGGACCACGGGTAAAGTTGTTTTTGTGATGCTGGGAATGGTTGTCTCGACGATACTGTCGACGAGGAGGCACCAAGTTACGCTCAAAACCAGAGCCCGTCGGAATTGGAGCGGGCCCTCCAGCCGGCGATGACGCGATTCGGCGACCGGGTCCTCCATGGTGATTTCCTAACTGTGCTGCAACTCCGTGCCATGGGTGGCCTGGAGCCCACTGATGAGCTCCTAGGTGATGAGGAGGCGGAGCCGTCAGTGGTGGATTGATGTAGGGGTGAAAGATAACGGCCGGGCGAATAGGAGGTGGTGGATAAGGGCGCCAAGTCACTGGGGGCTGCCTCTCGGCGGACCCGGAATTGGTAGGAGCCTGGCCTTGATCCTGATTTCCAGCCATGTACTGGTTCAGGGCATCGGGAGGATAGACAGGAACAAGCATTCCTTGATCGCCATGGATGAACCCGGTCGGGATCAGGGGCGCTTGTGTGTGGAGTATAGGGACTTGGCCCGAATCAGGGCCGTGGCCCAGCGAAGGAGGATAAGGCAAGAACACCTACTGTACGGTCAGCACGGGAAAGGAACTCCTGCGAGCCACGTACCGGATATGGACCGCTAGCTGGACCAATGGGGACAGTGGGGTTCGGGTTCGAGGAGTTTCCACTCCCATCCAACCCGCCACTCTGCGGGGGCGGCGGAACTATAGGTGGAGGAAGGGGATAGCCGGGGTAAGGCTGGCCTGCGAAAGGTATCTGATATGGAAACTGTGGGGCGTAGTTTGGGATCCATCCCTGATAGAACTGCAGCGTAGGTGCTGAATACTGCCCCGGCAAGGTTGGCGCTACCACAGATATCTGGGAAGACACGGCCATCATAGTATCTGGCATAGAGGGATCGCCCTGCCTCATGTCCATCGATTTTTCCGTCTTGCAAGCTTCCTTAGTTGGATCATGCTCAGAGTTGTCGGCAGAAGAGGGTTGAAGAGGTCTAGTCTCGTCCCGTACTTCATTCAGGTCGCTGGTTTCACCAGCAGATTGCGGAGCCAGTTGAGTCGGCGAGCCCGTGAGCTGCAGATCTGCCATGTGGGCGGCGATGCTAAGAATTCCGGGCCTGGGCAGCTTTGGATCGACACTATAGTGATCAGTGGCACCGAGTTGTTGTGAACCGAACTCTTTATTTGGTCCCGACCTCCAGGAGCGATAGGCTGGATTCCAATCCCGAAGTTGCACACGGATCAAACGACCGTCGAGCATTCGATTGTGCTATGGTTGAATTCAGAATGCGAGCAATCAAGCAGCTGTTAAGCACGCTCACTTCGCCCTTTATGGCTCTTATGGGAGCCTCTGTATTATTGAACCTGACAAATGCAAACGCAGATCGTTTGTTATCTGAGGAAAAAATATTAATATAAGATCTAGAGACGGGTAAAATATCGTACTGGGTCGAATGAACTTGACCGCTTCAACCCCTCCGTATTTCGAAAACAATACCTTGACTTTGCCTTCGTCCCAGGCGTTTGGTCCATACATTTCTAGACCTCCAACAAAGATAGTCGTAGGATCGACGGCATGACCATCCCTCCTCTCTTGCGAGACCTGCTGAAGTGAACCCTGGCTGTCGTAGTCCCTGAAGGACATGCTTTGGAAGTCCCCCATATAGCTGGCAGTGGTAGGTGTGCGAAGCATGAGCGATCCAGGGGTTCTCGGTGTGACAGGAGAAGTCCCAAAGTCCGGCGTGTGGGGAATGCTTGCATCGATTTCTTGACTATCACCCTCTTGTGAAGTGTAACAACCGCTATCCGAAGACGCAATATGATGACCAAGGTATGGTGAAGAGGTGAAATTGGGGCCAGTCATGCTGCACAAAGGGTGTTATCAATGCTCAAAGCTGGCAGAAATCGCTAACCTCGGGCCTTTGAATTCAGTCGGCTCGACGTGATCTGCCCACCGATAACGATTAGTCGATTCCCAGTTTGTGAAGGAGAGCTGTCCTGTAGATTCACGCGAGGGAAGTGACACTCTCGGCTGAGATCGATCGTGCGTCAACGAAAGTGCTCTTGGTCGAGGTGGCCGGGAATAATGCGTGCTTCTGCCGTCTGATACACTGGACGTTTCCTGTTGCCAAACATTGCATTTGGAGCTTGGGTAGGCAACTTTATCATCCGATAGATGTTCAGTGGACGATGGATCCTCGGTGGTGCGGAGGGCAGGAAAGGTATGGCTTGCCGGAAGAAAACACGAAGCTGAGCGCGCGGAAGGGCGCGCAACATGACCGCGCCAGGAGTTAGAGGGCTGAATACCAGGAAACGCGCGGGGGAAATTATAGGGTCCATGAGGTGTATGCGACTGATGAGCCCATGTAGCAGTTAGATGGGGAATTCTCCGAAGTGTCTTCGATCGTAAAAGTGGATGATATTAGAATCCATGGATATGACGAACGTTAGTCAACTTGAACGTACCACAAGGGCGCTCACACAGTCGTCTCTGTTTACCCACTTTACCTTCCAGCAGCCAGGATCCATAACAGGCGAGCGTGGACCATCGTGAGGAGGTGGGAAATTGGCCGACATCTGACCGCACTCGTTTTCAGACGAGTACGGCCCAAAGTAATCGATTACGCCAAATACGGATGCGATCCGAAACAGAGACTGCGTTCAAAAATGAGTAAGATGACCCCTTGAAGGATTCGACATTACCTCGGCGTCGTAAAGGAGAGGCACGAGTGATAAATCAGAGTCGGCCCCACCGGTAGGTGTGGCATTCAAGGCTTCCGAATCGTACAGGATACTAAGCTGCCTACGATGCCTCTATTAGAAATTTGTAAGTGGCGAGAAGATACACTGACTTGGTTCCGGGTGTCTTGATGATTTTCATAGCATTCGGCAACTCGACGTCGACGAACCGAGAGTCTTCAGTGGTCACGAAATGCGCTTTCCTCGAAACATCTCTCTGTCGAACATACTGTCTGGGGCTCCTATATATATTCCAAGTCAGAACGACTTGAAGCGATAACAAGGATATATGCGCTGTTGTACGTGCATATATGCAAGGCATGCTGGATGAGCGAATTACCCACCGATATGATATGAGTAGAGTCCTGAACGCGCGGGCGGGTTCGTATCGAAGATATCGACCCAAGAACGGCTGCGGCGGAGTGGAATGGAGATTATTCATGAGCATAGAGGCTGCCTCGGGGTCCTATGTAGACGGCGGGTTAGAAGACACAGATATAGCCACGCCGTAAAGAGCGGCAGACCTGACACTGGATGAATGCACAGGTGCCGCCCTTCGAATCACGGATGACTTTGATGCCTCTAACTTGAGGATGCTCAGACAGATGTTGTGACAACATGCTAGCCAATTCGGGGTGCTCGATGTTGGTAGGCAAGCTGGCGGAGTTGTCGTCAGCGAAAGATATAATAAAGGGTGATCACGTACCTCCCGATGAAGATGCTCGCGTCTTGAATGATCTTGTCGTCCTGAACGCTATTACCGTCGTCGGCAGAAACGCTGCGCGGCGAAGAAGACATGTGACGGGAGCTCGCAACGACACTTTCGGGGTTGGAGGAAAGAGAGTCGGAGGACGTGAGGGAATCGAAGCGGGTGCCCCAAGATCGACCCAATCTTTGTTGAGGCATCATGGAGGGAAAGAAGAAGGTGTACGTAGAAATGTATGACGACGTTGTGAGTGAGGTGATTGGTCAGGTTGGCATTCCAAGAACGGACAGTTGGAGTAATATGTCGCATTCACATGGGATCAACTTCCGCGAAAGGTGCAACGCGTAGCCGTACGCATGGCCAACATCACTCTATACATATTTGTGCCCTTCTCTCTTGCGCCGCACGATCCGGGCGAAAACAACGGGGAAAGATTGGAGACGAAAGCTCCCAGCATAGGCAAATATCCAGATTAACCATTGGGAGGTATCCAAAGACCTAGAAAGGGTAACCGTTTAGCTACTTACGGCTGCGAGTTTACTCGAATGATCATCGCAACGTCGGGAAACGGGTGTAGCAGAACCATCAGTTCATTGTTCTCGAAGGGTAAGCCAATAAGACAGCCGTACTTCTTAACATACTAGTTTGGGGGTGGAATATTGAATGCTCTTTGATCAGCGAAGAAGCCGTGTCAAGGTGGTGGCTGTGTGACCCATACCGACGCCTCGGCGTCGGGAGGTGGAAACCTGCAAACAGAAGTTTTTGAGTGAGAAGAGAGCGAATGGTACGGGACGCGTACCACCGTTAATCGTGGGACGCAAATCACACAGCAGATTGGCACACCAAGAGCTGTGCATGTGCATGTGAAGGCCCGACGTGACAAGGAACGAATAAATGAACGATCGACCCTTTCGACGTTAGTCATTTCACTGCCAACCCGACGATAGTCAGGCCAAGGCCGCCCAAAGTAAGTGAAAGAACTCGTTGACAAGTATTCTTCCGCGCTGCAAGGCGGTCAAGATGACGCCCACGCACAGATTTATCAGATTCGATGAAGCAGGCCGACAGTTTGCAAGGCATCGAAGAAGAAGGCTTAGCTTATTACGTAATGACTGGTGTCTACTGCTCTTCCAGAGCCCCAGCACTGCGTATTTGCTGAAGACCCACCGCTGTGAGCGTGTACACCCAAAATGTCTGACGACGGTTATGGCGGCGGTGCAGGTGACGATTATGACTACGGTGGCCCGAGGTTCGTACATTTGTTCGATCCACTCAAGTGATATTGCTGACTTTTAACTAGTTTTGCCGATGGCGCTTTCGTGCGTGCATGCTACTTCAAAATAGTCTGAGCGCTCATAATGTGGACAGGATGAGACCTATGACCTCTTAGCGACTGAATTACCGGAACGCGGCGAGCAGGGTGAGGAGCAAGGGGAAGATGCCAATGGCGAGGTATCTCATCCCAACGGTGTCAATGGTGCCGAACCTGACCAAGAAATGGCCAACGGAGACGAGCTCCCGCATCAACAGCCAGCAGCATCAGGTCTGCAAGGCGAGAGGCAACCAAATAAAGTCAGGGTGACCACCCCCTACCTGACCAAATACGAGCGCGCGCGAATACTAGGGACTCGGGCACTGCAAATCAGGTAAGTTTTTCGACCAATACATGTCGGTGATACTCACCGACTGTATTTTGGAAAGCATGAATGCTCCCGTTCTTGTTCCTTTGGATGGTGAGACAGACGCATTGCAGATTGCCATCAAGGAGCTCTCACAGCGAAAAATACCCTTGATCATTCGGCGGTATCTCCCGGATGGCTCTTTTGAGGACTGGAGTGTGTCCGAGTTGATTAGTGACTGAGTTGGGTGGTTCCGTCGTCGAGGAAGAAACGTCGTCTTGTTTTGCAGCTATTTTACCCAGTTTCGGTGCGTTCCAGCCTCTGGATAACTAGCTAGTCACCTCGAATGCAGCGTGTCACAGATTAACTGTTGTACTTAAAATACAGTGCTATTTTACTTTCTAGAATGCATTTATTTCATCTTCCTGAGCTCGACCCAAACCTCCGCCGGCCTTGATCGCGTGGTGCCAGTGACACTCCTCGTCCGAGGTTTCTTGACTGAAATATCTTTTGACAACGTTCGGGTCCTCGATTGACGGCCAGACATGCTTAAGGATTGTGGTTCAGACACCTTCTGATTGTCGGGCTGTGAGGTAGAGTTCGTCGTATCCAGAAACAGGAGGCGTCTTTCTGCCATCTCCAGCCCTCCAATAGCCTTAGAGGTGCCTCTTCTTTTCCGTGGACTTGACTCAACATCGGAGTAATGACAGTTCGATTGCCGTCGCTTGACAGGCGACGACGGTGCAGTTGATGGTGGTTTAAATGGAGCGGTAGCCGCAATCGCCTTCTTGTCTTCTTCGCGAGAATTCTCCCCAAATGATTTCCGTCTACGTACGGCAGCTGTAACACATGTTCAATAAGGCATCCGACTAGGAGGACCGGGGACTTACACTTTTTCTGCGTGGCCACGGACGCGGACTCCTTCCCAACTCTGAACACACCGTCAACATCCAGCGTTTGTTGAACCTCCCAATCTGATGGTCGCATCTTTTTCCAGTCCTCGAGAACGTTTTCCACCCATTCATCCGTTTCGCCAGAAACATGATAATCAATCACATCCTCCCACTCGCTCCCCGGTGGAGTCTTGTTCACAAAGACGACCTTGCCCTGCCAGCTCTTGGTTGATCTCGAAGTACCCGTGATAGGTGGTTTCGAAGCGTGAACAGCTTTCGCGAAATCCTTGACGAGCTTCTTGAGCCCATGGACCTTCAAGGAAGTGCCCATGATGATCAACATGTCAGGTTTTCGGGTAATGTCTTGGGTTTGGATCATTCCAATGTCTTCCCCGAGTGGATGAACTTCATCATATAACACGATTGCCGGGCGAAGGGTGCCGATCTTAAGAGGACGGGCTGACCTAGCCAAACGCGCTTCCGCTGGGAAAACACAATAATTAGCACGGTTCAGTCAATACCATGGGTGATTATACTTACAACGTAACGTGCATTCTGGACAATCCGGAGCCTCTCCTCGGTTGAACACGCTCAGATAACCTTCTGTACAAGGCAGTTCTTCGGAACACAAAGTACACCGGACACGGTGGATGTCACCATGTAGCTGGATATTGCGTACTTCAGCGGCCCTCAGCCTTGACTTCCCTTTACTAGACGAGGTCGCTTGGCATGAGCTACCACGAAGTCCAACCTTTTCCTCGAAACCATCGATGTTTTGCGTATAGGAGCGCAGCAACCTCTGTTTGGTGTCGAGGGTTTTAATGAAATGATGGGTGGGAGTGGGAGTGGAAGAGTCGATGCGGTGCTTGAGCTGAGAGATGAAAGTATAGAATACAGCCGTTGACGTCTTGTCACGAAACAACGACGCGTCGAAGAGGTCCCGACCCTTCAACACAACGTCGGGGTGTTGCTGCTTTACGAGCGCGTACAGTCCGTCCGACGAGCGAAAATCCTGATGAGGTGTCAGTATATTTTTTCCAAGCTTGGATACCAGGCGACGACTGACAGGTATCCCCGACGAGCACGAGATGCCGGCTCCAGTGACCACCACGATTTTCTTGCACTTGGCCACTGAAAGCGAAACATCTAGGAGAGCTCTCCGAGTGCTTGATTCTGCGGATGCGTTGAGGTCAAGTCGAATAGTCATGTCCACAGATGACAGGAGGAACGAAGGAGAGGACCCACGGGCCACACTTGAAATACCATGACGTTCCGCATAGACGGACCAATGAAATTGTTTTTACATGTTTGGCACCGCGTCGCGTCGGTCACATGACTTTTCGCGTTCATTAACGAAATAACATTTGAAATAGACAAGTCACAATTGATCACATAGGTTACTGTACATTCGTCTATCGTCCGTACATGCACGTACCGCTGGATGCCCGGCAAGTAAGAGGGTATATACTACTTCAAATCTATGAGGACCAATCAATGAGTGTAGTGCTTACGACATCTTCAAGTTGTGATATACGGATGTCTCAGGCTGGACACTGGTGCAGATACCTCATCGTCCACAGTTAATAGGTAACTATGCGCTCCGACCCATTCGTACGTAGATAGTACCAGATGCTGTTGTCGTTGCAGCTCGACGGAGTAGTCGAGTTGAGCGGTTTTAAAGTCCCAAATTGTTCCTGTGATTTCAAGGTCAAGTCGTTTCAAGCACTGCCAGCACAGACCTCACCGTGCCCAAGACATGGTTGAAGTACCAAACTTCGTCAAGGATAGTTCCATTGTTGACGCACCCAAGATAGGGAATTGCACCAGTTTGTGAAACTAACGCATTAGTAATCTGCGCCAGACTGTACGTTGTCGTGTTTGAGGGAAGAATCCCGGCTCTTAAAAAATCCTCAGTATTATAGAAACCTCGCACGAAGGTACGCACGAAGCTAGCATGTCGTAAGTTGGGTACTTCTGGAACACCCTCACTACTGTCTCATAGAAATTGACCACTTCCTGGTGTTCCTGATAATCAGGTCCGTAGCAAGCAACATCAAATGTCGAGGTGCAAGTTGCATGCTTCGAGAACTGTCGTCTTGTTAGTTGGAAATTTGAACATTCTTCACTCGGATAGTAGTCACGGACCTCATGTGCCCAGAACTCGTCATTTGGCGCGCCCTGGTTGATCCAGAAGGTTTCCACTGTTGGAGACGTGAGTAATCACTCGCTTATACCACACCCTTGCGTATTCTGCTCACTGTACTTCAATAGATCGAATCGATTGAAGTCTTCGATGAAAGTCCGAACGTTGGAACCGGTATAATTCCTCAATGGATCACAGTATTGGTTATAGGTGCTTTGCGGAGTCAGTAAACTCAAGGATAACATATGATCTGTTACTTGCTCACCCGTCACAGTTGTCCGGCCATAATCCGTGGATACCCCAGCTTCCCTGAGGCAGCAGTTGGCCGAACTCCTCCAACCCAGTATAAGTGTCCCAAAACTGGGTTTGCAACACAAGCCCGCCTGGGCTAACGTTGCAGCATGTATTGGTGAACGCAGTGGTATTTTCGCAAGAGTATTGTAGTGGCAAGTCAACGCATGATTCGATGTTAGGGTAAAGGGATGGCAAGGGATAGTACGCGTGAACAGCGCCGACGAATAACAACGCGATCGCCACAGCTAGCATGTCAACGTAGAGAGACTGTTTTGCAAGCTATCCGTTGTCCGGATACTAGTCTCTATATACGCGGGGCATGGTGAGAATACAAACGAACGTGCGCTGCTTCCCTTGCTGTGTGCCACATGCCACATTCGTGAGTTGCTTGAGTCCGAGTCCATGGAAGCGGTCGAACGCGGCCCAACCGGTAAGAGTGTGGGATTTTGGGTGGGCGGATAGACGATGCGCTCATGGTCTCAGGCAATTGATGAACCGGAGTGGGTGCCTTACGCTCAGGTTCTGTCGTTTTTCAAGTCAGCATCTGAAGAAGACGCACCATTTTGAGCCTCGTGCCATTGTAATCGAAATGATGGCACCTCAGGCCTGAGGCGCCTTCCTAGTAAATCTTCATTTCCTTCGATTCCGATGCGATGATACTAACATCATCTAGGAGATGCTCGCTGGTCAATTACAACTTGAATTTGAACTTTGAACTTGTGATGTTTCCCAGCCCGGCCAGGCAAACCACTAGTAGGTATAACGATATGCGCACCGTGACCATGTCAAATTATTGAATGTCATTATGAGGCCACGCTTCTCCTTGTACATGCTCAATTTTGTCAATAGCCCGACACGATGTTGATGAGTCTGACTTCCGTGTGGGTAAGGGAAAGGAAGACATGCGAGAGAGTCCGAGACGAGGAGCAATTGAAAGTGGACATCCTTCAAAGCTTCACGGTCATTGTTGTCTACCCTTCGGTGGGTTCGCCGGGTTCCAAGCGCTACCCCTTCGAGGCTTCTCGGTTCCCTTTCCGGCTCACGTCAAACACTGGGTGGGTGAGGAGGGCTGCGCATCGCGGCGACGGCGGCGCTAGGGAATCGGCATGTGTACCCCCCCGGGTATATGAGCGCTGGTACGCACCCGTGGGAACGGGTAATATGGGGCGCGTGGCGGGTTCACTCGCGGGTCGCGACGACGACGACTCCCGCACACACGCATCCTCAACGGCCTCACCCGCGATGTCGACAACAACGACAGCACGCACGCACCCTCATGCACAACGACAAATGTTTGCTCGGTTTACAGCGTAGCATACGATTCCCCGACTCCCACGAAGTGGAGGAGGGTTTGTAATTGCACCAAACGTCCCGCTCCAAGCAGAGCCCCCCCCCCGGGAACTTTTAACTAAAAAAAGATATTATTTGTCATCATCTCTGGCCCCTTAATTGCATGCGCTATTGTCCTGTCGCCTGTCGGATAATGTCGTCCGCTATGAGTTCTATGATGTGAGTTGTGCTCGAAGTCGATGTGTGTGTCTGTAACTGATGCATTGCAGGTTTACTGGCAATCCGTTTAATGTTGAACCATGTGCACGGTTAACCTCTGCGTCTGAAACGCCTGAGATGTTCGTATCATCGTTGACAAACACGTTGAACCGTCATCACTTGATCTGTGAATGTTGTGAATTTGAGTTTGTCGGTTGTGTATCCCTCTGTGGGTCTCGCGTGAGTGTTTTTGACATCGCGTCTCGAGCTTACAAGGTGCCTTGAGTATTTTGTGCCCCAGAATAACACAGTAGTATGTGCCATTTTACGGGATTTATCGCAGTTGGCGAAGGAGTCGCGATCGTACGTCGATGACGGAGAACGTATCGCAGAGCACAATTCGGGTTATATTCGGCGATGGATCGTCGCGCGTTGACAACGGTCACCCGCCTCACCCTCCCCCTCCCTCTCTCCCTTGCTAACCCTACGCCCGCCGACGACGTTACACCGATGACGGCGCAACGACAAACGCGACAACGAAGCTGATCGCTCTATACAATAACCGTGCGTGTCCGCCTCTCTCCCTCGACACCCGCCCAGACCTCGTCCATGCCGCCTGCAGACCCCAACTAACGACGACATGACGCCGTAGCGTGCTGGCAACACCACGCCACGACAACGTGACGACGACGACGATGTGTACGTACGTACGTTCCTCTCTCTGTCCCTCTCTCACTGTACGCCAGGCCTCGAAGACGTCAACAAACGTGACGACACGAAGGTACGACAACACGACGACGAAGCCGTGACGAGGGCGTAACATTTAACGACGAGTGACGGTGCGACACCGTACGTCCCTCCTCTCCTCTGTCTCTCCGTCACCCTCATCCAGACCTGGCCCATACCGCTAGCGCACTCCGTCGAAGATGACAATGTGGCGAAGGCGCACCGGCGACTGACGGTGCAACAATCATACGACGCGACAAGGGTGGGTGGGAAGCATGCGTACGTCGCTCGTCCGCGCCTCCATTCGCCCCGGTTCTTCGTACAGAACCTCAAAGTTCTATCCGAAAGTCTACTGCCGAATTATATAGAATATTGCACAAACGACCGTTTTCCATCGGGAGTCGGGGACTGGCGCTCCCGGGCGCCGCTTACGATTACTAAATCGCGCCACCATTTTTTGGGGTTTGGGACGTCATAGTCACTGGTACGGTTCTAGGGCGTATGGCGCCACTCACTATGATATCGATCGTTCCAACGATATCGATAACCCTCCGTATCATCCGATAGCGGACGGGAGCGTCACATGGAATTGTTGTCCGACTTATCTGATTGTGTTGCCTTGTGAACAGGAAACGAGCTAGCTCGTTTCCGAAGAATGTTCTACAGTCAAACCCTGAATTATGAGATAGTGTGACAAAAACGTAATGTTGAACAAAAAAAATGAACAAAAAAGTAGTATGCATTACGGCGGTACGTAACCCGATTTAGGGGAGACAAAGCCCCAAAAGTGACTGGGGACTACAATCGACTCCCTCCTAACGCATGCCTGTCGGGACGGCTCAAAATGTATGTGTTATGGGGAGTATGGGTTATTGGAGAGACCATAGGGCGACAAAAAGCATTTCGGGAAATCTAAAACCTATGCCTTATGAGGG
This sequence comes from Leccinum variicolor, assembly GCA_038091415.1. Lineage (NCBI taxonomy): Eukaryota > Fungi > Basidiomycota > Agaricomycetes > Boletales > Boletaceae > Leccinum > Leccinum variicolor. The sequence continues at coordinate 20,814 of JBBPOK010000031.1, read as the reverse complement.
AGTATGTGTTATCCATGGTATGCGTTAGGAGGGAGTCGACTGTACGTAGCGGCACGAGTGTGAGCGGGCGCAACTTACCTGCAAAATACGGTTATATTTTTTTCATACTCAAGTCAGGGTCCGAACCGAGATAGACAGGGAGTGGGAAATCAGTCGGGAGAAGGGCCTCTGAGGCCCGGTATCTGCCGTTTGCGACGTAAACCAGACGCATCGAAAGGGGTGTTGATGGCAAGGAACGAAAAGAAGTCGCGACGTCGGGGCCTGAAAGGTTGGCCCATCGGGAGCAGTCACAAGCGTGACGCGTAATAAGTCACGGCTATATTATACTAACTGACAATTTGTTGTCCGCGCTCTGCGATCGACAACTACCAGTCAACATGTGTGACGATGAAGGCATCGAACTCACAGATCGGGATATATATGATTTAAATGACGAACTCGAGGCAACTACACTTGACTCGATTACAACCCGCACGCTACTAGATCCTGAATGGGATTTCTTCGCAGGAGACACTGATCCCCCCGAAGTGATCTCCACAGATATACCTGGTACTTCTCTACGCCTTTATATTCGACACTGTGTACCGCTCACACTGTATACCAGCACGCTTTCATACTTTCCTCAGTTCCGACACTGGCCCGTGGTCCATGCTCGCTGAAGACTGTGCCCTAACTCTCTCCAATTATATTCTCTCTGGACGCCAGCCCCTCCGTTCGTTAGTAGACACAGGCCTTATCTTCCGCATTGAAACGGTTTTGGCTATGATCTATAGTACGATTATCCTGTACAACAAGATCGGCATAGAAGGTAGTCCTCACCGATCATTTAACTTCTACTCCTTCCGCTGATCGGACTATATATAGTCCCGGATGACGTTCCTGACAGCAGCGATATCGTGTCCCAACTTGAACCTGACAGTGTCGCGTTTCTGGTTGCCAGGGGGGTAAGTCCGCGGCACACCGAGTTGTCGTCTCAACTAAATCATTTTAGCTTCAAACCGTTGCTTACACCTACCTCACAAAGGTATGGCGGTCAGTCGACCTGCTTATTTACAACCGCGACCAAATCACATCAAACGATCCATCGTATCCGTCTTTTCTCCGTTATCCTATCCTATCGGAAGTTCGTCATTATATCGAAGCCCAGACGACCTGGGATTTCTCTTACGGCTACCCATTCTGGCATACTATGGGGGACTCCAACCCTGATCGATGGTTCGCAAATATAACATCCCGACCCATCTTACGGCGTTTACTCGCTGACACCGACTCTCCGGCTTGCATCTCTTTCCCGGAGGTCACCCAACTTCCACTACACCCCGATGACATTATGCTGGTGGAGCCAGCTCAGATTTTGGTCGTTGAAAAGATTGCTTTTGCTTTTGCTTGGGTATGACTTTCCATCGCGAACCAGTTTAACTCAGGCTAATCTAACTACTGTTAGATTGTAGTTGAATTGCGTGCGAAAGGATTGTTGAACTATTCCTTCCGAAACAACCCTGTGCTCACAGCGGATCGTGTCCTCTGTGTGGCGAGGGAATATGCGCTTATCGAGGAATTCCTGGATCGGATCTCAAGCGAGCGAAGTGAGCGTGGGGCTGAGTTCGCAAGATTGTGCACTGAGCTGGTCACAGTCTGAATTTGCAAAAGATACCTATGTGATTACAAACGAGTGTTACATGTCACGAGCCTGCAGCGTGACATACTGTACTTATATGATACTCTTTGCCGCAGATAGCGACTCGCTCCAGTCCACCAGTTCAGGCAATGTCGCAGGCCTCTGTTGAACAATACATGGCATCCTCGCCGCCTCGCCCAATCAAGCCTAGTGTTTCGAGCACGGTATACAAGGGTACCGCGCTAGCTCCTTTGCGTTCCCCAGTTAGTGGGAAAAAGGCATCTTGTGTTGTTGGGAAAGTCACGGTGGATCCAATCAAGTACCGGAAACTTGAGGGCGCCAAAGATTATACGAAGGCCATTCACGATGGATTCAAGCTTCTGGTGGGATCTATTGAAAGGTTACAATCAAATTCCATCTGACAAAGGTTGCCAGCAACTTCCGTTTAACTCAGCATACCGATCTCCGGATCTTCTCCGGAAAGAGTTTGTGGATGCCCGGTCGATGAAGAATGCGATGGCCCGGGAATTTGCAGAAGCAGAGCGAAGATATGAGGATTGGGAGAGTGCCTTAGTCCAAATCCTCGGCGACAAAGAGCTTCGGGAGCTCTCTAAAGGAGATGACGTCGTTAACGTGGACGACGCCGACACTGTGATGAAGCAGTACCTTGCTGCTATTACCCGCATCAGGTTGCGGGATTTTTGTTTGTCCAGAAAGATGTAGCCTAGGCATTCGTTGCCAGACCCGCCTGACCGGTATCAGTGAGTTTTCTCAGATCCCCCCGGAGTACAACGCTGAGCAGGAACTTGCCGCCAGGGACCTCGGACATTCGCTCACGTCATTCCCGAAACTTTATCTATTACCAGCCCACTTGGTATCTGGCCCTTCACGCGCACATCAGGAAATTCACACATCACTTATTTCAACTTTGGCACACTTATGGTTTTTTTACAAGCAAACACATCACTTATTTCAACTTAGGGTTTTTTTGCAAGCAAACCGAGTGAATAAGCATGCCCAAGTCATTCCAAAGAAGAAAAGCAGGGAAGCAAAAATGTTTGATCTACCTCATTCTGCCACGCCACACCCGTAAGCAGGACAAGTGTAAGAAAACACACTTAAGCCGGACAAGTATTTCAAATATATTAAGCTGAACTCTAAAATACTAAATTAAAGATAATACTGCCTCGGAACTGCATCTAGCAGGGTCGAGAAGCCAACCATGATAGACGGTCCACCTCACGGCTGAGCAGGCAGTCCACTCACTGTCATCCCAATATCTGTCAGTTCCGTCAGTGGTTTTAGTGGCCCCGACTCTACCGTAGTACCTCTAGTTTCCACCTCACCGCGGAGCAGGCAGTCCACTCGCCGTCATCCCAATATCTGTCAGTCCCGTAAGAGGCTCTAGCTTTCCTTTGAATTCAGGCAAGAACGACGCGTCTGTATACGGGCAGTGGATAGACACCGACCCCTTGTAAATCGGCGTATACGTGGTTGCACAAATGTCAAATTCCGTGAACTCGTCATATAAGATCTCTACTGCATTCCGTGGGTTTCGATCCCCTGCAGCAATTCGTTGGCGCGCCTGCAAACCCCAACACGTCAGCATGACGTTTCTTGGAGCAACTTCCCAAAGAACATACCTGCGCAACAATTTTGGGGTCGGGGTTGAGATCCAACAGACGTCTCGCAAACTTGGCAGCAGTGGCGTGGTTGTTCGCCTTTGCAAACGCTCCAATAGCACTGCGCAAGGCTATTTGCATGTGGGGCGGTTGGAGCTGGCAGTGCGTGAAGTATGCTGCGAGCTCCAACTGTCGACGGACATTGTCTGGTTTGTCCTGAAGAATGCGTCGTCGCTCCAGTTCGATCGAGACACCGAGCAGGTATTCACGTGCAGAAACAACGGTGTCACGCCACTGCATTTTCCATCCCGTCAGCGTCATCGAAAAGGTGGTCAACTGACTGACGAACCTCCTTGGCTTCCTCATCCGAAGACACTACTACCAAGAGCAATGATTGCAGCACGGATCGGAATACACCTTGAGCTTCAGCAAGCTTGTCACCTGAGACGCAACGGAAGCCTTTCGAGAGATCCGTCCGCACTGACGGCAGGGTTCGCACAGCAACAGGCAACACCCGCCCAGGCAACGTCTCCGATGGATTGCGTCTCACATGGACTTGCAGAGGAGGCAGTGATGCCAAAACAGAGACGTATGCGTGCGACGATCAATAGGTAGAGAGGAATAGTTGCTTCAGAGGTTCAAAGTTGACCACCCCAAACTGGCGGTTCAGCAACTGAACGGCAATGAGTACAGCTCCACCCCTAGTTCAAAAAAAAGCTGCTCACCTGCATGGCAGAGTCGAAGGACCCCGCCGCAACATGATCCCCAGCGAATAGCGAGTTGCGTACCCAAAGCTCGTTTTCGCTTACACCAGGGGTCGCACCCGCCCCTTCGTCCTCGTCCTCGCCGACGGCATCCTCAAACTCCTCTTCCGTGCGACTTTCACCATCGGCGACGTCAGCATCAAGGTCCTACCCAGCTTCTTCAGGATCGACCTCAGGAACCTCTTCCTCCTTTGCCCAGTCATCGAGTGCGGACGAGGCAGCGATAGCAGACGTATCGATCCCATTGAGGTGAGGAATTTCACCATTGCCGTCCAGGTTGCCGTTCGCAAGTGCACGGTCCCAAAAGCTCTCACTGATCGAAATCGATGGCCAGTTGAGGTTTGTAGTGGAGGTGACAATAGGTGGTGGTTGAAGTGTCGATTGACCGAACGAAGGGACGTCGTCGATATCCGCCTCGCTTAAACCAGCTGCCTCGAGGATTTCGGCTGCCTCGGAGTCCAGGCCGTTTGTTTTCGCGGTCAAGTAGGCAAGCGGATCTATATTCTAGGTCAGTGGATGCGCGAATACGACCAAAACGAACGCACACGAAGTCCCACGTCCCGCAGCACGGCGATTCGCCCCTGTACGTCACCGGCATACAAGGCATTGTGGAAGCGTGACATCGGATCCCCCCTTGCAGCTGCAATCTTTTGCATCCTCGACAGTTTATCCATGCTGCCAGTAGCCAGATACAAGAACGACAAGCGGTCAAAGTTCTTCGTCTGTTGGAAAGCCTTTTCAACGATCTATAAAAGATAATGGGTCAGTGTATGTGCGAGCACATATAGATAGCGTCAGTTACTTTGTGGTTTCCTTGCTTGAGTGCCTGCTGTGCCAAGCGCTCCCAACACTCTGGTCGATCGATTGTTCTTGCGGTCTCCAAAGCCACGTCGAGGTTCCCGCATTCGATGGCAAGGTCAAACCTTGTATTCTTGTCTTGGACGAAGTGCAATGCGATCTGAGATCACCACCACAAGTTTCAGATGAGTTCGATGGAGCGCATTAAAGCTTACCTCGGGAAACCCTTTTTGCTGCAGATATGCAATGATACTTTGCCCAATGAGGGTCGACGTCCGTATGATATGAATCATCTCTTCGTAGTTGTTCCGGAGCAAGGCAAGCTTGAATCGATATTCCGTAGGGTCGAATGTGATAGTTCGAGGACGAACGGAACGGTCCAAATACTGCACGGTTGTGCCCTTGATGTGCGTCAGGTAAACCGGATTGTCAGGCGTGCAGATCACCCCGTTATCGCTTCGGCGACGGAAGAGAGACAAAATTAGTGCCCATAGTATGCGCCGACATAATAGCGAGACGGCCGACATACCATCTTAAGAGTAGAATAGATGAAGACGCCTGCGTCATCCCGAGCTCCAGATTTGATCCGAATCGTTTCGTGAATCAGGCTACTTTGAGAAAAAGTGTGATTGGCGATGGTGATTGCTGGTCGGTCACCTACGAGTGCGCATGAACTGAGTTGGAGTGAGACAGGAAAGCGGCAGAGGACAAATACCAAAGCAAGATGGGTACGTGAGTGTCGCGAGACGTGCACACCACTCGTAAGAGCGGCATGAGCATTCCCGGAATCCCGCGGTCTTGCGTCGGTGTCTTGTCGCTGCCATTGAGGATTAGAGTGCGCATGAACTGAGTTGGAGTGGGAAAGGAAAGCGGCAGAGGGGAAAGCGGCAGAGGGGAAAGCGGCAGAGGGCAAGTACCAGAGCAAGATGGGTACGCGAGCGTCGCGAGACGTGCACACCGTATAGCACGAGGTGGTACTACTTACATTTTGGCGGTCACAGAGTGTCACAAATGGTCACACAAGGTCACACCACTAGAAAATCACTGCGCTGACCGGCAAGTGACACCAGTGTGACAATTTAGCGTGACTACGGTACAGCACATTCGTATCTCACTCGTTTCTCCTTCGATCGAGCCCGTTCGAACTCGCAAACCTCCAGAATACATATCAGATGCATTGTAGGTGTTTAGTTAATAAAAAAACTTGTATATTCTACGAATGTGTGACCGTCTAATAAGCATTCCCGCGGTGTTGCGTCAGTACGGTCTTGTCGCTGCGATTGAGGATTAGACGACCGATGTAGAGAACGTGTTTAGCACTCACTGTGCTTCCTCATTAAGGCTACCAGTTGCCCGTCTGAGCTCCAGGCAACGTACTTGACAGGAGGACTATTCAGCTCCACAATAATCTTTTGCTGTTGGATGTCGTAGAGAGCGACCGACGACGTTGAGCTCAGAATGAGACATGCAGTCCTACCGTAGAAAATCTCGTTGGTTTGGACCTGAGCCTTGATCCCTTTCACCACGGAGTTTGAGAGATCGCAAACCTTGATGAGCTGATGAAATGGTAAGCCATTGTCCGAAGAGATTGTCGTGACGACGGCACGTTCGGCAGGGTTGTAGCTGATGGTGCGGGGAGGGACGTAAGGACTTCCGAATTTGCGGACGCTGAGAAGGCCAGTATCAGAGCCGGTATTGAAGTCGTATGTTCGAACATATTTATCCCGAATGTAATACAGTGAGTCAACATGGACCGCAAAGGGACGAGTCCTTGACCTCACCATTGGTCTGCGTGGGAGCGAAGATACCTCGTACAAGCCATTGTCCGAAGAGATTGTCGTGATGACGGCGCGTTCGGCAGGGTTGTAGCTAAGGGTGCGGGGAGGGACGTAAGGACTTCCGAATTTGCGGACGCTGAGAAAACCAGTATCAGAGCTGGTATTGAAGTCGTATGTTCGAACGTACTTATCCCGAATGTAATACAGTGAGTCGGCATGGACCACAAAGGTGGGTCTTTCGCGCTCAAGTTCGAACACGATCAGTCGACTGTCGTGACCTACATTTGCAAAGCTTATTAGCTAGCAACACAATAGCGGGACGTCCGACATACCCTTGAGTATTTTATGTGATTAAGAGTAGAATAGATGAAGACGCCCGCGTCATCCCAAGCTCCTGATTTGATCCGAGCGTTTGTGGAGGGTTCATGGATGGGTCGGAAGAGATGCGACAGACGCGGAGAATTTGAGTGGATGCAACCGTTCGTCCACTGTGCGGTAGTTCGTGGAGGGGTCGGAAGAGATGCGAGGGTGTTGCAAGGCTCGTGGAGGGGTCGGAGGAGATGCGAGAGCGTTCGCGGAAGGTTTATGGAGGGGTTGGAAGAGATGCGACACGAACAGAGCGTTTGAGTGGATGTAAGAGTTCGTCCATGCGATAGCTCGTGGAGGGGGTCGGAAGAGATGCAAGAGCGTTTTTGGAAGGCTCGTGAGGGGTCGGAGGAGATGCGAGAGTGTTCGCGGAAGGTTTGTGGAAGTAATGCGACAGAAGCGGAGCGTTTGAGTGGATGCGACAGAAGCGGAGCGTTTGAGTCGAGGACGAGAGCACCCGGTGACCAGACGAACACTACGAGGCGATTTCGAACATGTGATGATCGGCATACTTATTGATGTAGTAAGTACGAAAGGAGTCATAAGACGTGCCGGGCTGAATTTCCAGGGAGATTGGACGGTTGCCATAGACAGGGATGAGATGGGCTGCACGATAAATAGTGTCCAGGTGTATGATTCCGAACTTGGGTCGCCGTCGAGTGTCGTAGGCTGGTCGAGCAACCCACATACCAGTATCTTCATCGGCTTCATCAGAGACTTTGTATTTGCGCACCACCGCACAAGGATATTCTTCGGTGTGAAATCGGAACGTAAAGAAGGCAAGAACGCGAACAACATCGAGTCCGCGCATACCAAGCTCCCCGGGGTGTGAGTATACTAAGGCACAGTCATGCCTCGGACCGCCGTTTCTCCATGAGGGGCACGAACGAATAATTTCCCGTTTCATTCCTCCAATCCCGCTGATATCACTCGGGGCGTAATACACTGCGGTCGCGGAATTAAATACATTAACTCTTCCATCAAAAAATGGACATTCCTCCAGAGGAACATCGTCTGGGTCCCGGGGATCGTCGTGACGAGTGACCTGAAAAAGAAATCGCTGGAGCATATCACGGAGCTGCTGTATCCCAAGTTCACGACTTAGTCCGGCGACAGTACGTGCACGCTTCCGTTCTTTGTCCAATAGGCGGTCAGTCAATCTCGAGCTACACGATTTGTGAGATGGATAACAACTCACGGACAGTCTGTGCCATCTTGATATACGCAACACAGGTAGGTATATCGACGGGAGCACTATCCCCGGCATCGTCAGGGCCTTCGGCAGTTTCTGGGTCATTCGGTCTTGTTGTCGTATCAGAGTCGGCATTGGTATCTTGGTCGTCTCCTTGATTTGTGCCTTGTCCATTGGCTTGTACTGCATAAATTGCTAAGTATTAGCATCATCAAAAGAGAGTAATAAAATGATGATACGAACCTATCGTTCGCATCATAAACGACGTGCACGATCCTTCGAGCATCTGCCGATTCTGAAAGTCAGCACGAGATCGAGTGAGCTTATCCAGTCGCTGATTGGTTAGCAGCATTTGCCCGAGCGCGTTGTGTCGATTAGAACGGCGGTAGGGTTCTTTCACGGCCTTGATGTGTTTGGACTCGGTGATTGACGAGCACAACCCGTTCGGAGCGCCGAAAAGACGTATCATGTCGGGGTAATGCTTCATGGAATGTTGTCTCGGTAGTGAAAAGGTGGTCACCACGTCGCTGAAAACATCACGGTAGTGATGAAAGCGCTCGAGGGATTCTTCGATCGCGGTGAGTGTAGTGTCCGTGATAGAATCGCGCCTGACGAGATAACAGAACTCGAGACAGGCGCGGAATGTCCGAACCACGTCCTGAGGGACATGGCCTTCGATAGCAGGCAGATACACCTGTGAATCCAATATTAATACATTCCCTAGCATTGTCGACCCTACTTACTTTCATTAGGGCCTTCGAGTCGTCGCCTGTCCACTGTTTGAAGTGGCGGCCCTGCGGAAAACGCCTTAGTCCGGAAAAGGGGGCAACAGCAGCAATCCTAAGGACTCGATCAGTGATTTGGTGTGAAATACTGATTAGGAGCTAGTACATTACCTTCGATCAATGTCGTCAAGAATCTCGTTAGTAGCTTCTGCACCGTGGTTGGATTTGATGTAGCTTTCAACCCAGTCGACGAGATGGTCCTTGAAGGCTCCCTTGATGATTTGGTGGAGGAGGTCCGGTGAGATCAGTTCGTAAATGTTTGCGCGGGGGAAGTCGTTCGTGAATGGCTACATAAAAAGATACGTTAATGATCAATATGTACATAGCTTGAGATACTTACCACCAGTTGTCCAACTATGCCGTATTCGTCCCATAATTGTACCAATGAAAAAACACCCGCTTGAACCAAAGTTTCTGTATGAACGCGGTGTCGGTAAAGCGCTTCGGTGTCGAGCTCTTTCCGGGATGCCATGCATCTATTCACCGTGACCGTTAGTAGACGGAATATGTTTAGATACACACTTACTTTGGGCACCAACCGCGAACGATGCACGTTAGTAAAACTTGTTCTTCGTAGTCGGCTATGTAGGGCCCAAGGCCGTAGATAACTCTTCTGAAATGACCGTCCCCGAAGCGCAAGACCTCGGGGTCAGTCATTCCTGCCTTGAGGGACTGTAAAATCGCCGCTAACGATGAGTGATATAATTGTCGACGAAACATTCGAAATTCGCTTGTCTTCGCCTGCGCTTTCGTTGCTGGAACTTGGCGATCAACGAAAGCATAAAGATTGAAAGTGAAGGTACTTACTCTTTGGCATCGCCAGAAATCCTATTAGTACCAGCGCGTTCTTGTGCGCACGACGGAGTTTGTTGGAAACATTACCGATCGACAAGTAAAGCGGATAGAAGTCGTTCTGCCCGGTAGCGACAGAGACTGTCGTCTTGTCGCTCCCGAGGATGATCGGCACGAGTACAGCGCCGTGCGAGCGAGCGTCTTGCGCAATGATGTCCTGTACGACATACTTTAGACACAACGACTCGCTGCGATAGAAAAGATACGATAGAAAAGATACTTGCCGCTTGATTCCATGCCCAGTCTCCTGACATGAAATCACACCAACGCCGCTCGTCGGTCTCTGTTAAATACTCACGATATGGACCGTAGGTTAGTTCGGCAGCGAAGTCCGGATTTGCGACAATGCTGCGCACGACTTCGTGTGGGTCGCGATAGTAAACTTCGTACGTGTCCTCCATCCATGGTGGTACATCAGCGGGAGGGCGGACACCGGTATACCGAACCGAGAAGTTCCTCCATTTGATCTCGCCTATCTTGATGTCGTCAATCGTCCTGTACATCTCTTTGTGGTTATTGAACAAAGGATCCCCGCCCGAGCGAAGTAACGATGCCGCCCATATATCCAGAAGGGTATCTATTTGAGCAGCAGGCATTTGTGAGCGCGAATAGAGGAAATCGGCGAGTTCAAACTCGAGCCGACTCCGAAATGGCTCCCAGTCGTCCTTGCATTTTGGGGGAACCTGGGATGGTGGGGTACCGGCAGGGAGGAAGTTACCTTCTTCGTCACAGGGACGGCCTGTGCTGGATATGTGAACCTGAGAAGACAGCGATCAGGAGACTGCTTACCATCGAGTACTGGGTGGTAGTTTCGAAACAGTAGGTTGTTTTGACCTACAAAGACGTTGTGTCCATCTTGTACCGGTGGAGAAGAGCGTGCCGGAAGTGAACCAGGATGAGGTCCAGGCCCATCCGATTTCTCAAAGTCTTGAGCGTGCGGGCTTGGAGAGCGAGCGAGGACCGGATGAACGGCGTTGGTATGTTGCGTTAGGCCAGATTTATTTCTGAACCAACGCGGGCACTTTGAGCATGCATAATCCATATGATGAAGCAGGCTGTTCAGGAGGAGAGTTAGCGATGCGGCAAGTATACACGATGACCCAAACAAACCCCGAATGGACTTTGAAAAACTTGAGCTAGTACTTCAACACCATTCTCGCGCCACTCGCAATTTTCCACCTCAACCACTAAGTAATATGCCCACGCCTGCGCCGAACCCCATACGGAGGACACGTGCATCGAATGCCGACAAGCACTTGGGCTTAATCGACGCGCCGAAGAAAAAGCGCACCCCGACCGAGAAACGCGCTGATGACCAAAGGGTTACTGACTCCCGTGTTGCCAAAGAGGCAGCCGTAGAGCGAGTCATACAGCAGGTAGGGGAGTTGGAGAACGAGATGGCGAACGACCAAGTTGCGGCCATCGCACCCGCAAAACCTATGCGCCCAAAGCCGAGGCAATATGTCAAAGGTAACAAAGGTGAGTATAATCCACTTTACACTGGCATGTCATACTTACCGAATCCTCGTACACCAGGTGCTAGTATGCCCAAGGATGTCGCCGATCAAGAGGAGCCCGATGAAGACCCTATGGACGTCGATGAACTGACTACCCAACATCCAAGTCGGGAGAAAGCGGCCAGTCAACGTTTGCGCGAACGCGTTGACAAGGCTCGCGAGCTGAAGGGGAAGTCATCTTCTCTTAAGGGTAAGCTAGGCGACCAGTCAGCACGTGCGTCTGAGAAAATGAATAACACCGAGGTACAAGAAATGTTTGTTCATCATACCTTGTCATTAGTTACTATGCTGCTACTGACCGAAGCCACCCTTTTTTTTTGCAATCTCCTGGTATCGCACGCCTCGGCCAACGATAGACGGAATCTGGATGGCAAAGTTCAAAGTTGGAGAGCGTCAGTTCCGGCCGACGACCCCAGAAAGGCACGCTCACAAGGACCGAGCGTGGTTGGCTCACGAGCCAGCCTGAGTTCCCGCCACCTCCCTCCACCATCCACCTTATCGGCTAGCACTGCCGTCAGCTCCAGAGGCATATCTGTTGTCAACTCGAAACTCACCGGGGGACGACAAAGCGTATTCAACGAAGAACTGGTCGGTGGCACCTTTGGCGATGACCTAGACGACTCCGATGAACGGGCGGCTTTGAACCTCATTGCGGCAAGAACTAAGGGAAGACTCGGAAACGCGGTCTGTTTTTCGCTTCTTTTTTCATTTCAAAAATAAAACTCACTGTTCGTAGTCCGTGCTCGCCATCTCGAACGATACGCCCCTGGAGGACACACCCGATCCGATTGTGCGCCCCCAAAAAAGAAAGTTACCCGAGCGTGACGACAACCAACTTGCGGCATCGCCTGAGACACGTGGCAAAGCGCGCCTCGTTGATGAAGATACGGAACCGACCGGCGACGAATCCGGCGTTGAGTATGTCGATATGACAGTCGAGCTAGCGAGAGGCGATGATTGGATCGAACAGAGGCAGCCGCCTGACGCACCCCATGACGGCTACAGTTCTGAGGTTGCGAGGGGTCTCAAAAGATACAAAGAAGACCGTAAGTTCGAAGCAGACAAGAAGGTACTTGAACCTCAGACTCGTGTTTGAAGAGCCCTGTTATGGAATTGACAACGGTGACCCTTCTCACAGTTCCGCACAGCCGAACAGATCGCGATGCTTAAGCTTCTCCGCACAACCAACGAAGTAAGTCTCAGAAGGCAGATTCTAGGCCCCCTCAGTTGCCCCTCAGTCCTGTTACGGAGTTGACAACCCCCCTAAATAGACAAATGTGACAGTTGATCTTGATGGTGGCGCGCCTTCGTCCAAAAAGGTCAAGACGCTACCGATCGAGGGTTCGGAGATTACTGTAACAGGAAATGCTACGTCCCCCCCGGATAACTCCACCCCCACGGAATTCCCAGCTGCATGGTTCAAGCAGGAGGCGTGGAGACGCAACGTCATTCCCACGCTGTGCCTCTGGGCTGCCGCACAGGCCGACGTCTGGGCTATCTCGAAGGACAAGATCGTCGACGTCTTGAAGGCCATCCTCCCCGTCGCTTTGCCACAATTTCCCCAGCTTCCGGATCGGCTTAACGTGCGGCACAGGATCGTCGCGGTGGTATGGATTTTTAGTATTCGTCACTAATCAGTTAAGTACTAACAACTACTAAATAGGCGTATCAACGACTTTGTGATTGGCGTCACAGCATCGGATCTGCGGCGCTAGTACTCTGCGCAAGCTTTTTTTCAGATACAGAGGAGGACAAGATGATCGAAGAAGCACAGCTCCTTTTGAAGAACCACAGCTACCTGTACGAGAATCTCGACATCGAAAAGCCTGACAAAGCCTTTCGTTCAGATTTCTTGATCACCCTTCTCGCAGAAGCCCACGTTCCCGCCGTCAAGGGTTACCTCGACGTTCCTGGCCTCGTGACATCGACGATGAAGGACGGCGGCGAAATATCTGGGGTTTTGGGTTTCTGTGCAGCCGCGGTAAGCTTGTCGTGTCGGCTGCCTTGATGAAGGCTGAATGGCAGGTCGAGCAGATCCAACGGGGTCTCGTCCTACTCAGTAGCGGCGAGTGTCAAGTCGTCGTCGACAGCAAAGGGAAGATCGAGGTGAAACTCCCAGCGACTCTCAACAAGTCGTCTGGGAAAGTCAGCTCGACATCCTATCAGTTTTCGGAGCAAAACTGGGGGAACGTCACCAGAAAACTCACGCGCGCTGCCGTGCGTCGCGACAACACGGCCCGAAAGGCTATTATGGACCAAGCTCGAGCCCTCGCCATCAAGTCGAACCCATCGCGAGCTGACAGTACGTTGGATGGCGATGAATCTGACGGGGAATACGGACTGATCTGTAGGACCGTTCTTTATTTATCAAACATAACTAATGTTCGTTATTGTAGAAATCCTGTCCGTTTCCGCCCATCCCCGTCTCAAGCCTGTCTCGGTTCACTGGTCCTGCGCTTTTGCCTTGCCTTGTCGAGTGATTTTCGTTTCGCATTTCGTCATTGCTGCCCCGACTCTTTTCTATTTCGTTTTTCTGCCCGTCTCTTTTTTACTGCCGGTAATCAATTTGTGTCCCCCGCTTGCACAGTGCTTAGTAATATCCCCCCATGTTTTACAGCCGCTTACAGCCAGCTTTTAGACCCACTTTTTTTCCCCCTTACCATGACCGCTTGTTTGCTTTTTAGCTTTGATTACATTTGGTGCTTGATTTTATTGAATATTCATTTTGTGTGGACTATTCCAAGTGTGTGACAAGTGTGAGTTAAGCAAATTTAAGTGAGCCGTAAGTAATGGGATCTGCTTAGACTACTTAACCACTACCTGAAAAATCATGAGCACTAAGTGTGAAATAAGCAGTTATAAGTATGAGTAAGTAATATGTGGATTTCCTGATGTTCGTCTTCTTGCTCTCCTCCCAAACCCTGATTTCGTATCTTTCACCACATCACTGTCCCCGACATCTACCACAACGTCAGTATTTAGATCCCATTTTCATTACAATGGCAACATCTTGCCGCGCCATTCCTCTATTCAATTTCTACCACGCTGGCGCATTTCACCGAGGGCAATTTGCCAATGCTCACTCGTTCGCGCGCTACCTCTTGGTATATACGCAACAACTGGCCGTACTGACACGAATGATCAAGTCTAGCAAGTACTGAGTGTATTTGACTGGAAAAAAATGGTGAAATTCTTAGAAGGGGTCTCGTCGCAAGTTTCAAAGTGCGCAAAAGGAAAATAATGATGTGCTCGTAGGACAGCCAGCCCTTTTGGACACCAGTCGTAGAACTCATCAAGGTTCCATAGGTCATTTTAACTCAAACGTCTACTATGCAGGAGGACGAGGACCGTGTGCCCTTCACCTTTCACGTTGCATTGCCCAAGGACGCTACGGAACCCAATGCGCCGACTATCGTCATCTCCAAGTCCATACACGACGACGTCCTAAACGATCCATTACAAGCGTTCTCAGAAGAAATCGTCCTCATTGTTCGATGTTCACCGCAGGCCGTATTCAAAGTACATCCTGCCGCACGTTGCTCGAGCACCTTGTCAGGTATGTCCCATTCATCAACATTATCAATTATGGACCCCCGTTAATTTGAGGCGTATGTCCTACAATCGGGAGTCTAGGCCATTCTTCGCCCATATTATCTCCTTATTTCCGACCGGCGCCCTCCTCGCCACGAGGTCTGGCGACACCAACGTCTGGCTATGGAATCTTGACGCCGAAAGAGACTCCGTCGCGCACCCCCGTCGGCCACACCGGGTGGGTCCTCTGCGTCGAATGGGACCCTATCGAGCACAAGCTCGCCAGCGGAGGGCACGACGGACACGTAAGACTATGAGACCACCAGTCAGGAAAGCCGATAGGTAGCGCGATGAAAGGCCACTCAAAGTGGGCGACCTCACTCGCTTGGCCCAGAGCCCATACACATGTAAGCACCCGATCGTCATGTCGGATCGCACATGTGATGGGTAATGATGGGTCAGAAATCAGGACCCGGGGATGGCGTCCGACTCACGTTGCGCAACGCCAATCGCAATGGCATCCTCGCCGGACCCCTCGCCTTGGCCCGTCCCTGCCCTCGTTCCGCATCTAAACGCCCATTCTCGGGCGAAATTACAGACCTGGCGTGCCCTCGACTGTTCGTCGTCGTCGCTATCGCCGTATCCATCCCCAACCTCACCGACGGCACCGGCACACGCGGTGCATCAAACGACCTCGTCGCGCCGCCTCTGTCGTCTTGACGCGGGCCTGTCACGTCCACAACAATGCTCATCAAGCTCTGATTTCTCACGTACTGCTTGTGCGTGTGTCCATTGCCGACCTGTGCTTGACGTCGTGCGTGCGGTTTGGGAGACGACCAAGACCTCAACGATGGGGTGCGAGTTGGAGGTTGAGAGGGACTTTGGCACTTTGAGGCTGGAGGCGAACGGATGCGACACACGGTCCCTTGTGCTCATCACTTCAAGCATCAAGCTCTGTCGGCGGTGAACATTCGGTGAGAACAAGCAGGAAGATGGGTGTACATCCTCTTTTCTCTCCTGGTTCCCTGTGCTCATGCGACTACCATCCAGTGTCCCGAGATAGTGACCGCCCGCCGGTGCATGATGCCAACCGCGTTCGTCGGGGGCGTGCGTGTGTGATCCCGACACGAACCCAGAGCGGGACGCGATCATGGGTAAATGGGTCCGTGCCGAATAGAAGAGCTAGACGACTTGGTATGTCCCTCGTCACCGACCACCAGCACCTCCTGCTAGCGGGTAGCCACACCGTCGGACCGTGGACCAAAATCGATCATCCCGTCTGGGACGGCGTCATGTGCGCCGAACCGCTTCCTTTGCACAAGACCCGCAAATTGATGCAGGAGATGTCCGCAGACGAAGAGATCGACTTCTTGTCTGGTGAGGACCGCCTCGAGCCACTCGTCACCTCAGAGTATGAGGGCTGTCACTCCAGCGTTTACGTGATGTATCGAAGGGTATTACACGTATGTCATTTTTCGGAAGACGATCGGTTAAAGATTTATCAAGTCGCCGATCTCCACTGCTCCCTCTCTCGCGGCACGCGCCGCAATATGGTGCCCATCGGACAACTTCGCGAAGTTGCCGTCAGGTCATGTCCTTGACATCAGGAACTCTATTTGGTCTTCGCCGGCGATTAGCGACAAGGCACATCCTCGGACCTCAAATCATTGCCCACCGAGTTTGCGGTGGACGTGACCGATAGGAAGATGATATAAGAGCTACGCCGCTGGGCCATCTAAACAATCAGAACTGAGAAGGACTCACTCAGCAGGTGTGCAAATAGCGCGGCGAGTCTCTCGTTCTGCATTCCAGGGGGAGCGGTTCTGTGTCACGGTGACCTTCAAAAGATAACTCGATTCTTGTATTACATAAGTTTTGTCCCGCAGATATGATGAATTATGTAATGATCAATGACACAATTTGGGAAGTAGTATGATGTGTGCTTTTCCAACATCGTCTACTACAACTGCCATATGGTATATATTCCTCCGTCATTTTGTCGAGAACTTGCTGAAAAAGGTTCTAGAGCTAAAAATATCACAACCAAATGTGCAGTTGCGGCGCTCAGCCTTTTGTTACCTCGTAGTTGACTTTTAGTTTCAGACATCGAAATACGCACTCAAGCTTGCTCATTGCGAGGCAACACCTAACCGAAATTTCCGTGAATATTGCGGAGTCGCAACTGACGAGGAAGGCAAAAGGCAAAAGAGAAAAAGAACCGCACAAAGTTCTGGGGTGAGAAAATGATTTTGTGAGTACGTATGTTCTGTATGCCATCGAACTGAACGTTGTTAGTAACGGACACGATCGTTCCGTCCCGCCGTCCTGGATTACAAGAAGCGCAATATCGGGAAGGACAAAGTAGTCGGAAGCCCCGTGGATACGCATCGGCGGAGCGTTGAGAAAATGGAAGGATGGGGGCGAAAACATATTGTCCAAGCTTCTCTGACGCGACCTCTCTCAACGAAAGCACTTGAAGAACCCTTTTAAATAATGTCTCCCAACCGGATATCACGATCAGATCTGTGATGGTTGTTGAGCCATTTAGAGGCGTTGACGATAACGATCGTCAATCTACAAAGGGTTATGGTAGGGCTATCGAAACTGTCTGCGCGACCAGCTCCATGCCTGAAGACGATATTAGCCCGGAGATTGATATTGCCAACAATGCCTAGCATTGGAGATCACGCGTACCGCTAGACAGGCTGGTGTTGATTAATGAGATCTATTTAATATCGCACAGGTACTTGCTATTCAGTTGCTTCATTTCCTCGTGGTTTATATACCACACACATTCGTCCGTATACATCGCTAGCTCGGTCTGTCGTATCAGCCGCCAACCAGGTCCGTGTCTTTCTCGGTATTCGAACTACCGTTGATCTTGGGTGATTCTTTGCATAGGTGCTTGTACGCCAAAAACATCGCGACGAGCGGATCGTTCGCTTGGCAGGTAAAATGATCGACGCCTTGCCCTGGAAGGCGATCAAAGTGCACAAAAAGACTATCATGCTATTGATACACTAGGTGACGGTGTGATTTCTTCACCAAATACGCCAAATCAACAGTTTCTGTCAATTGCCATCGTATTCACCTCATCTTTGCGACCCCAAGAACGAAGAATCCATCATGTGGCACAGCAACCGGTAGAGTGGATCTGTGTGCCGTAGACGCGCACCATCAAGTGGATACCGAGTGTCTGCGAGGGCAGTGACATTGAACAAGACCAACAAGAGGAAGGTACGTAGGCCAAGTAAATGGTCGGCTTGACGGACACCACCTGCAAAACTGATTCCGAAGGCAATCGAAGACCCATAGTAGCTCTGAGCTGGTCAACACATGACGCGCCAGAGGAAGATTTCTGCCGCACTTTCCGAGTCTATTTGTTTCCCCTCACGTGAGTTTTTCCCCGGTGGGAATCGCGTGACGCCGTCTGACAGACCTGTGTGACGGGACCAAATTATATTTCAGATTTATTGTCAAGTCGGTCACGTCTTGGGGTGACACCCATGTGTCACGCTCTACCAGGTATTTAAAGGCAGTATGGGAGTGTCATCCTTAGCTTCGTGCTTCGACTCTAATCTTCACCCTCTTCTATGCCTATCGCCAGAAATAATACTGCCGTCGGTGATGAATCCTCATCGCCAGGGCAGAAACGTTCAAGGTCAAATGCCCTCCAAACGGGGCCTAGGAAACGACCGTAAACTAGCAGCGCTGCTGTTTGCTGTATAGTTGATGCTGACTACCGCTACAGAACCGCACCGGATCCCTTGGTGCACCACGGACGGCACTTCGGACGCGTCATTCACGCGTTCTGCAGTATTCAGACGTTGTTTGCCAACGGTATCGCCATCATGGGGGAGCTGGGAGAGAAAGAGCTGGAGACTTTTCCAGTATCGTAAGTACTTGGCCTTGCTATTGTCGGGGGCACGATTTAATGTTTCACAGCGACCGGAAGGAATTTGCTGTATTCCTAGACCTGTTGAAGCTGGTGCCGTCGCTCGAAGAACGTCTGATGAGTTCGGAGGAGGAGGAAGTCATCGCAATTGCGGAACTGGTCAGCTCTGATACTTTAAGCTGTGGTCTTTGTCTGATTTCTCATAGATCCAGAAAGGCAGTAATAGTGCTAGGGCTGATGATACAAAGGGAATGAAGGTCGCCATCGTTGACTGGATCACGCCGAAAGGTCAGAGTCTTAATCCTCATATCCCGCGCAACGCCAAGGCTTGTCGCGGATTTCACCACGAGCGGACAGGAGCGCTGCTTTGCCCTGCTGGTTTTGACTGGGCCAATGCCGAGTGAGCATTCTAATATTGCCAGTGCATCCACACATATACTAATCTCGCTACAGAATCAAGGAAAAACTGCGCAATGGACAAATCCATGTTGCAGGAGATCAGTGGCCGGTTTTTTTATACGCTAACTACTCGTATGATCCAGAAGATCCTTGGAACGGTTTGCTGCGCAGCGGAATCTTAGTTTCTGTCAGTCTTTTTTTTTTCATCCTTTCGAATATGGATGGATTGAAGATTTACTAGGCGTTCAAACACATATTCACATCCCCAAGCTCTGTTGATTTCGACGAGCCAAAGGCAACAAGGTCCAGTAACGCCCGCATTCATGGGATGCGTACTGTGACGAGAGCATCGATTGCGTATGTTTCCACTCAGGTAAGCCTTTCCCACTATCTTCGTCTGCTGAACTGTCAACCGCACTTTGATAGGCTCGTTTCGCATTAACATCTGCACAGGTGTTTTCCCGCACAGACCTCGTCACTGACTCTGAACGCTTTTATAATAGCATCCTTGAACTACTGGATGATGCGGATGAGCAAGAAGAGGTGGAGCAACTTTTAGCATGGTGGAATAGGTATGTATGCCAGTTGACAATATAATATAATATTGATCTAACTATTCCACAGACAGATTTTCCCGACTTCCACTGATGTAACAAGCTTGCCATCGAAGAATAGTGCCTTGGCAAGGATCCGTCAGAGGAGGGCCCTCATGAAAAGTAGATCTGACTTCACTGATGATGCGGATCAGTAGGAACGTTTAAATTTATGGGACAAGTAGCCGTACTGTAATTAGATTGTCCAATCGTCGAAGGGATAGACTGCTCGCTTTTCATCTATGGTTGAATGCTGCTTTACTAGTACCATGGTAACTTGAACCGGGTTTCGTCTCTAGGCCCCAACCAACATTTTCCAATATCTCGTGTCCTCTTTTCAACGACACGAATTCCGTTGTGCAGGTCCAGTGATGCAACAGAATCGGACTCGTTGGGAATCCGATAGACATTTTGCGAACGAAGGCCCCGCCGGGTGAAGCGAACTCAAGATGTGGCTCCCTGTCTTGCTGCAATCGACGAGCGAACAGCCTTAGGACCTGTATCATATACTTCATCGACATCACTGGCAAGTCTCACCGCCCTCCCTCGAGTCACGTCCATCCCATTCCCATTCCATCACTGACCCGCCATCTTCCTGGTCGTCCTCTTGCCAGTCATCCCTCCTCAAACTCATCCAGTCGAACATCACCATCACCACTACCATGCCAGTCGTCTTCAACGCAATCAGGGCGTTTGCGTTTGCGTCTGCTACCTCCCCAACCTCGTCCTTATCGCCCATCATAGTACAAAGAGTTCCCCCTCTATCCTGGCCGCCCTGGTGACTTCAAAAAATTCGGCAGTCACCACACATGCTAGTCCCTGACTTCAAATTCTCGACCGGTTGCCGTTACAACTGAACGCGGTGTGCTGGAACCCGAACCAAGGCACTTTATCGACTTCATTGGTAGATATGCATGGCGAGTTGCCGACCAGGTTTTGTCCATTAATCACTGTAATAATTCTATATCTCATTGCTTGAATCTTCCCACAGATACATAGTATGGATCGTCGACAATGCCGTCCTTGTTCGAAAGGGATGACCAACATCAATCACATGAAATGGGCAGTGGGACGTTTGTGGTCTTTGGCCCTGTGGGTTGGGCC